>JANIEX010000314.1:0-38595 GCA_027627405.1 Leucocoprinus birnbaumii
GGAGCAATTCGGCCATTGTGGGGTCCAAAACGAGACCGAGAATCTTCTGGTGTGCGTTTCCCCCGAACTGGTGAAAACCGTCGATGACAATCAAGCGCCGATGCTCCAGGGCGTACTTTGTCGTTTCGCTGAAGGGCATTGCAAGGAGCTTGTGGAATTGGGTTTTCATTGATTTCTTCACGAGGTCCGGGTCTCGTCGTAGCCTCGCTTCGAGGATTTCCGCATATGCAGAGAAGTTGAGAGAGAGTTGATGTGCGATGGTGATAAAGAAATCGTCGCCGTCGGGGCTACTGGACTTTGCGGAGAAGCAGTAGGTTGCTGCCAGGATGTCTTCTACTTGTTCCATACACAGCTGTGGCATATCTGACGTTGGCCCCCCCCATAGTGCCACGGCCGGACCTCCTGTCTGGCGGGCCCATGAGGTGAACAGCTTGATGTGCTTGTAGTCGCGTGTCTTTGGTACAGACTCCAGCTCCTTGTCTCGAGCCGCAGAGTCATACAAAGCGTCAATACAGGCAGCGTTGCGGACTATCTTGTGCTCTGGGCTACATTTAGAGACGATCTGGAGAGCGGTTTCACAGCTTTTGAACCCACCATCTGGTCGGCTGTGGTAAAAGTGCTGGTGCATTTCTTCTTCAAAGGTGACGCGTCGAAGCAGCATGTTGCTCGAGTTGCTGAAAGAAGACATGGATACAAAGGTATTATAGTCAAGGAAGGAATTACAGGGAGAAGGAGAGGAAGAATGCTCAGTGTGAGACCAGTGCGGGACGTGTGAAACGCTGTGCAAGAATGCTGTTGAAGAAAGCTGTTGAGGTTTTTTTTTGGTACAGAAGAGGAGTCCGATATAAGCGCCAGAGCACACAACACAGCGTCAGCATACCACTGAAGCGGCGATGTGTAAGCATAGTAGGCGGAGATCATACGTGAATTAGAACCAGTCCGAGAAATCATCCGCGTTGTCGAGAGCCTCAAGCCTGAGTTGACGTGATTCAAGCATCCGGCTTCCCATTCGCGCGTGTCGGACTCGAATCGCAGTGAAGCAGAGCAAGCAAGGATGAATTTGGGATAGACAGGGAGAAATGAGGGTTAGACGTAGTTGGGCAGACTGATCATGGTCGTCCAGATTGATCATGTACCCTCGGAGGGTCTGGAAAAACCAGGAGTGCAGTGAACGCCCCGCAAACCATCTGTACCTTCGAATGGTGCATAGCTAAAACGCTCTCTAGTGACGGACCCTCGTCTTCATGTGTACAGGAGGTATCAACATCTCAGCAATTCCACCTTCGATGACCCAAATCTGCAAACGCAAGCCCTGACAGTGAACATTGCCAACTATTACTAAAAATAAACATTTAAGCAGCCAATGCTCACGTGTTTGATCAAGGTGTGGTGCACCGCAATAGGCAAGTAAGCCAAGGCGTCTATTAACCGAAAGAGCGCGTAACAATACCCTATTGACACACCACTCTCCAGCTTCACTCCTGAGCTCCTCTGCTTATCCCACTCTCGCCCCTGAACCCCTCTCGTTCCTTCATCAACTTGATCTTCGACTGATTGACTCTGGTTTTCCTCGGTGGAAAGTTTACTGTGACTTTCTACCTCACCGGGTTTGGTTTGTTAATCCCTCGTGTTGAAGTCGATTTCGGTGGTCGTTTCGGTTGTCTGATATACCGGCTTTGAAGATTTGGCAATAGGAAGCCACTTGGCAAGCGAAGTTGTTGTCGAGGTCCCTTGGGAGAGGTCAAAGCATTTCAGGCGTTTTAGGACTCAGTTGGACATCTGTCATTATCCCTTCACTTTCGGGAACAACAACCAGGCTGTGATTTCTACTTTGACAGCGTCAAAACACCAGACACTCCACCAGGCGCACATACGAAACTTGTGCGACTTTGAACCGAGGGGATAATCCAACGACGGAGGGATATTCAAGTCAAGCTGTGGACATATTTGATTACTCGGACGAGTGACAGTTCTGGTTGATTGAATCACGATGCCGACAAAGTCTTCGGAGAAAGAGGAGATGCTCAATGCGTTGGTACGTCGTATGGTCGTTGTATCCTGTTTCGTGTGCTGAGTAGATTGGTTTACTGGTATCACAGAGTAAACGGATATTCTCGGCTATGTTGGATGAACTGATATTCGATGTCGCTATTGAGGCGCATCATGAAGTCATGAAGGGGAAAGCACTTTGTTCAATATGTCATACGAGGTATATCTCTACTTCTTTCATTTTCTTCGACGAGTTTACTCACTAATTCGGTTATGAACAGATGTGGTTCTGGTATGCATGCAACGTGCTTCACGGATGGGCGGATAGACGCTAATACGCTTCTGCGGCACGAATCATAGCCCATACACCACAACCCAACTCAAGCACATCAGGAGCAGGGGGTACACAAACGTCAGGAGCAGGGTCGAGTTCACGAGCGGACACACCTTCCTCGGAGACAGGTAATAGCGTCTCTGAGCATCTCCTTGCGATAACTGTCATTCTGACGCTGTGATATCACACCAGGTAACGGCGGAAGTACAAGTAAAGATGGGAATGTGTTGTTGGATTGTACGGTTTGTCAACGACAGGTACTGTGTTTGATCTTTTACTTCTGGGTTTCGAATAGTGTTGACTGGTGAGCTTTGGGGCCTAGATTGCGTCAACTCGATATGCACCGCATTTGGCGCAATGTATGGGTTTGTCTTCGGCGAGAAGGGCACCTAGTGCACGGACGAGTGGTGCAGGGGGTAAACCAAAGTGAGGATTCAGACCGTTTTATGATGTTGCCGGGACACTCAACGTTGAACATCAATGTCAGAGTTCCTTCGGATGCGACGCGTTCAGCTTCACCGGCTTCGGAAGCAGGCAATGGATCAGATGAAAGAGTTAACGGTAAGGGGAAAGATAAGGGGAAATCTAAAGTCTCCGGTGAGCTTGGTGTTTTTGGATTCTCGAAATGCGAGTTTTGAGAGCGGTCGATTGTGTTTCTCTTTCCTCTTGGCTTGCGTGATCGCATTGCGAATTTGGTGCGTGTAGAAGAGAACGAAGGATCCTTGAAGAGGAAGAGAGTGAGTCGTGCATTTATATACTTTAGAGGGTGGCTGACTTATGAATTTCAGACACAGTCACCGCAGACGTCGCCCGCTAAGACCAAGAAGGCCAAAGCTTCGGGTGTGTATCCTCACGATATAACTCAAGTAAGTTAGCCCGACTGACTTTCATCCAGGATCGCCTGTATCCCGTGTCAAAGCAGCTCCAGACTCGACGGCCCCTCACAAGGTATGACTACACAAACTTTCGACGCGTATTCTTTGCTCAAAAACATTCTTCAAGTCACATTACACGCCTTCTGCGGCGGGCACTAAAACTAAAATACCCTCTAAACTCCGCGAATCCTCGACAACATCCTTCCTCGATCGCTCGCCAACCACGTCAAGATCGACATCACCGGCGGCCACGCCCGCATCGTCGGCATTCTCGGGAGCGACACAAAGTCCACAGATCAGCTCACGGTCGATCAATTCTCATTCACAACAGAGTAATGGACATGTCGGAGGCAACAACGGAAGGGGTAGAGGTAAGGTCACAGGTACAGGACCGCCTCCGAGAAGGCCAGCGATGAGTCCACCTCGACCACCACCGCCTCCGCCGCCTCGCCACTCTGTGGTGGACCATTATGGGATGCGTGAGTTTTTTTCACAAGTGTCGAAGGAGGCGGCTTTGTGCTCATGTTATTTGTTTTCTTAGATGATGGAGGAGACGAGACGGGTTCATCAACGGATACGGACAGTGATTGATATTAGCACCGCTCAGCGCTCAGTGCTGGTGGTTTGGAACGGAATGATACGATATAATGGTATGATAGTATTGCCGCCACTACATAGTGTTTTTTCGTGTGTTGTTTTCTGGATATCGTGTGTACTACATGTGTTGCTTTGAATATGCATGCTTTCTGTCTGTAGCATACATCGGTGGTGCTTTCCGGAGCGAGTTTGGAGCTTTTTTCAGAAGAAATCACAGCGAACGGTCTTGGCTGGCCTGTCGCCAAGGCGGCATCGAGCGTGAGAGTTTGACATGGCATCGTCAGTGTGAGCCGCCCACCGAGTTGGGCGGGGACATTGGGCCGCAATAAATACACAGAAGATATCAGGAGTGCAGTGTGTGGGTATTCTGAGTGGCAACGAATAGTTGTGGAAGAAAGCAAGTTGTAGCTGGACTGTGACGATGGCCAAACAGAACACAGCGGGTGGGTATCAAAGTTGGCTTGTTGGCTCCGCCCCTCTTACTCCTTCGCAGGCCGAGAACCCGCAGACGATCCCTTCCTTTACTCAAACTCCATGTCTGCCCACCACAACCTCTCCTTTCCTTCCCAACAATCCTTAAGCGACTACTCCCACAGACCACACCTCCAGCCACCAACACACGACCAGTACAACAACCCCGACGAGCTCAAGGCTTCCTACGACGACCTCATCGACCAGTACTCATCCGACCCCTACCGCACCCAATGCACACCACAGCACGTATGCCATCGGCCCCGAAGGCAATGCGAAGCCTCTACCGCACAACCGAGGGCCTTCCGTTCCGTTCTCTGTAAAATCACCGTTTTCCGGGAAACAGTCCGACGACGAACACGACACCACACAAATCGTCTACCCTCCACAACCACTAGCTAAGCAGCCCGATGCACCAGGCTTTTGGCAGCGGGTGCGAACTTCCGTCTCCTTTTTCAGTCTCAGTGTATTCAAGCGTTTTTTGTTAGATCCTGCCAGACTCGATGGCATGTCGGCTCTACGTACTAGCTGTGCTGGTGGAGACGACAATCAACCTGGCCATAGAGGGTGACCTGTATCTGCGGATCCGGGAGGTGTCCGAGGACCAGTCAAATACACTGGCGACACGGAGGATGCCTGTCTACCTCGGTGTATTTGCTCTGGCACAGTGCGTTACTGACGGCTCTTCACAATCTCCTCATGCTGACCGTCACTCTGCAGCGTGTTCCAATTCGTCATGGCAGTCGATGCCGTCTACGCCCGCAACACCCTCCAATTCATCTTCCTCACGTAGGTCTCCCTGCCAACCTCGAGCGCTAACATCTCCGCTCCCGACTCCTATCTGATTCCGAAAAATGCAGGTTGTTCAATGGTCTACTCATCATCTACGCCGCAATCCAGATAGGCGAAATTCGTGCAGCACTGGGTCCAGACAATCCCGACATAACAGTCATTTCCAAAATCCCGATTGACGTCCTCACAACGACAATTCCTATCGTTCTCTCGGTAGCGGAACTCGTTTACATCGGACTCGGGTGGAAGATTTACCATGAATTCGGCTGGAAAGTATACAAGTTCCTGGGTGCAGATCGAAACATCAAGCGCATGTATGCGAGCTACCAGATCTACGAATGTCTCGTCAAGTTCGATGTCTTTTTCTGGGCTGGATTTTCTGTTCAGTTCATCTGGCTGGTGTTGCAGGATAACGACTGGGAGTACTACGTGACATGTGCGGCGTTGCCTCTGTCTATTGTGCTCCTTGTGGAAGGGCATCTAGCGGCGAGACACGAGAATAAATGGATGATGGCGACGTTTATGTCAGGCTGTGTTGGCGCAATGATATATTTCATCTACAAGGTCAGCCTCAGCCTTCTTCAGATATGTGCACGAGTTAACGTTATTTGCGCAGCTCATCCGAGTGTTGATGAATATAAACACGGATACATTCCGACTGACATGGAAATCGCTCACGGTGTTTTGTGAGTCCTAATTTAGAGATGCAATTTTACTGTTTGCTGACACGCCACTATATTCTTGTCCCTCAGCCGTGATCGCTATCATCCTCTTGATCACGACAATGGTGTTCTCCGTGATAGTGCTGCGGAATTTCGGCAAGGGTCTAAAGGAAGCACGTAAGTTTTCTCGTGTTTCTTGATCACCTTGGCTACGGAATGTTAACCTAATTTTGTAGTCGCAAGAAAGCAGCATGCACGATTGGGTCCTACAAGCCATGGTCGTGCGCAGAGTACAAACCTCAATCGCATGAGCATATCCTAGAATCGTCCTTCCTGCTCTTCTCAGACCTGGCTTCTCATGATCTCCTCTCTGCATGACACGACAATCTCTCCCCGCAGCGCTGAAAAAAATACATTGTACTGATTAGTTTCTTCCCACTCCTTGCAATCGCCACGACCAACACCTTTCGTCTCCGCAACATGTGATATCAGGCCTGGACACTGCATCTTCTTGTCACCTTATCTCCTCCCTGAACAGGGAATGTTCATATCAACAGACAACGGACTCTGTTTCAATTCATCCCATGGTCAATAGGACATCGTCAATACTGCCCTTCCCTTCGCCTTTCTCCGCCTGCTCGCATCTTGATATATGCAGTCCTGGCGCATGATATTGCACCCTCGCTTGCACCTTCCGCATCGGCTTACCATCACTATCGCCCAACACGCACACGTCCTTCTTTTCGTGGTCATCACACTCGGAGCCCCTCTCGCATGTCACGTTCAGCTGGTCGACTTCTTCACCCCCCCCCTCCGGCCCCCTCCTCTGCTGTGCAATACCACTACATTTTCCATTCACATTCCCTCACCCATCACCCCTCTCCCGTAGTGTGTACGCATATCTGCCGCCTTTTTTACTCTCGGAACCGCATAATAGAGCATATACTCGCTGTTTCTTCATTTCTTGATGGGCACCTATTCGCGCTCTGTCGGTCGGGAAATACGACATCCTGTTGATCGGGGTGTGTATTTCTCGCGATGGGCCAAGCTGCATAGGCAAATTTTCTAAAGTGTTTGTTCGGGTTGGTTTAGGAACCATTTGGGGGTTTTTATTTCTTTCATCTTTCAAAGTCATTTTGTGGTTCAGATTCACTCTCGTTTTAATGTATACCTCCTTTTTTGTTCCTCTTCCCCCCTCCCTTCCCCTCGCCCTTTCCCTGATATCCTGACCTCGAACTCGAGCATCACATTTTTTACCCTTGCCTCTGCGCTTTTCTGCGGGCTCCTTTTTTCTATCTCTTATTATTATCGTAGGAGTAATTTTTGGTTCTTTCTTCTTCTTCTCAATTTTCCTTTCTTACCTCGTTGGAAGAAAGTTGTATATATATTAAGTATATCTGGAAGTATATTTTTTCCCAGAGGGCCTGCGTGTTAGAGGGTATGCTGGTAAGGATACAGCAATGGTGGGGCAGATTGGCACAGACGGTGCCCTGAGTGAAACTCAAAGGGACCTAATCTCTCCTAGTCAGGCTCGAATTCGTGTATCTTTTTTGTGATCTTTGATGTAAACACACTTAATAAGGAGACCCAGTGTCGCACTGAGGTCTCAGATCTCAGCCTCAAGTTCAACAAGACCTTGACAAGACCTTCGTTCTTCAGCACTCGTGCCACGGACACGCTAAGTTGAAAGTGCTCAGAGGCACCAAAACCCGTCGAACTTTTTCTCGCGAGGAATTAGACCTCACATGGTACTTGAAGCTGTAGCTTTAGGCCGTGACGAAATTCTAAATCATCTCCAGACTCATGTGAATTTCCTACATACCGAAAAACCTGAACACCCCAATGTCACCTACGCCACACCACAGATTGTGACCCAGTATATTATCCTCACGTCCCATTTTATCAACTCACCGTGCATTGAGGGGTATACTTTGGAGACGGTGAGGAATGTTAAGAGGATTTTCGAAGACTTTACTTTTAATGTTGAAGAGATTGTGAGTTCTGTAGTCGTGAAGGAGACGCTGAAGGGGTGCATTAGACAATTGAGGGAGGGAGAGGCTTCTGGTGGTCGAACGGACACGCAAGATCTGGCTCGAGAAGTGAAGAAATCGATTTGAGTGGAGCGTGAAGATATTCACGGATTAGCAAGGTGGTATTAGCGTAGTCCTAGCATTGGAAAGTAGTTTGGAATTCGAGCACGATAGCTTACTAATAGACTGTGCCAAGTGACGGCTAAGGAAAGCTTAGAAAACCTTATCTCCGTATCTGTTGCTCGAGAGATCACCGAGCGTTTTCAGATAAATGGATGAATTTCAGAGACCTCTTGAAGGGGATAAGCTACGGACTAGAACATGATATGAGGTTTGTTTCCCGGGTATTTGTAGAAGGCAATGAACTTCAAACGAGCCTTCGCCAGTAGCCTCAGAAGCGAAGGATATACATAGGGTGTCCTACCGAGGTGGGGCGATTGTCCTGTCGCGAAGGTAGATTTGCGTCCTGACTTTGCATTCAGAAGTGTTGTCTAGCATCAACGACGATGCATATCCAAGAGCATTCCACCGTTCGTTTCTGAGGCGCTTAGAGCTCCAGGGGACTGGCAATGGCTCGTTTGAAGTTCATTAGCCGCAGAAGTAGAGGTTGATCAATGATTTGAGCCGGAAGATTCCTCTGGTCACGCCGAACCTTGCTTTGTGAGGAGTGCGGCGAGATGTATTTGTGAGAGATGAACCGGGTAGGAGCAATAGCCAGCAGATGCAAAAAAGCTCAAAGAGGCATAGAACGAGTGAAGACCACTACTCTGTTTAATCCATGTCAGTTGGCCGCCTCAAGACGACGCCACAATCACCAGAAGATTGATACGGATTTGTGTCCATCGAACGTTGGATATGTGAGGAGCGCTCTCATGGACAAGGTTGTACGCTAAGAATTCATATCAGTATCATTCTAATCCCACTCCCTAAGCCCAGGGAGTAGGCTCACTGCTAGGACTCGCTACACTGCGGCATTCAGCCCCTTCACACGACCTCTCCAGCGGATAAGGTCAGATGGTACATGATGCCCGTTCGGGCAAGTATCCATACTCGGTTTGCCGTTAAGCTGATCGGTGCTTATTGTTGTGAACATGAGGTAGAGCAGTCGAAATGCTGGGTGCGCAGTCCTCGACTTGAGACAGCTGCCGGAGACCATCATGTTGAAGCACAGGAGCAGAGAAATACGTCCGTTACCTCAGATGACGGCCATATAACCGGTTTTGGATTGTAAGCTGAGTTCGTCCGGCTAATAAACACCGGGCTCTGCAATATGGAGAAAAAAGGCGATAGTGGTCTCTGAAGCCAGTGTCATAGCTCTTTATGTTGTCAAAGGCGGAACTCTATTAACGTAAACGGGAGACCGGGACCTCTATGTGATGTAAGTGCGTCCGTGAAGACGTGAAGAAGAGGATTAGATTAATTGAAGCGGCGAGGTAAAGGAAGATCGTACCAGATTAACTTTAGAATAGTTGGAGAAATTATCGGCCCTTCCTTTGACCTCGAGAAAGAGGCAGATATGTCGAATGCCCTAAGTGGGTCCCTTTCCCTCTTGACAGGGCGATCTTTACTCCAATGGGTTATGCGGTTGTGTATAATCAAAGTCTATCTGGCAGCTTGTTCTCATCATCACAGTTCCGGGTGTGTTTGAGTAGTGACTTGCGCACAAAGCCCTTCTATTTTGGGACAATCGAGTAGGTTTTGTACCACTTGCTGCCGAGTCCATCGATTTGGTTGTAGGTGGATGATGTATGTCCCGAAAGACAGCGTTCTAGCGGCCCGCAGGCGAATCGACGTTGACATGTAGGTAGGCAGAAATCTGAATGAAGTCTTTGTCCCCAATCCAGCGTAGCTTGTGAGGGTGCAAAGTTGAAAGTCCGAGTCAAGATACATCGAGACGGAGTCTGCTGACCGGGGTGTCAAGTAAATGAGGGTGCAAATCATGTTTCTAGTGACTGGAAGGGTCCCCGCTTCTGTCTGCCTCAAAGTCAGAGATCGACTTTGCCTTCTTCGTCACTGGCCTTTAGTCTGTTGACCTGCTGGTTTCGGACAGTGAATTGTGACGAAGCGAGAATTGTGTCATTGGCCGTTTGGACGGAAACAGTCA
Organism: Leucocoprinus birnbaumii; assembly: GCA_027627405.1. Classification (NCBI taxonomy): domain Eukaryota; kingdom Fungi; phylum Basidiomycota; class Agaricomycetes; order Agaricales; family Agaricaceae; genus Leucocoprinus; species Leucocoprinus birnbaumii. Next base: position 9,855 of record JANIEX010000314.1, read on the forward strand.
ATGAATGGAATTAGTGCTTCGGGATCGTCCCATCTCGACATTCTTCGTGCAGATCGACATACCGATCAAGAAACCACATTGACGATCCTTAGGCTCATTCTGCTACAATCTGCTGCAATAATTCCAGCAACTTCAATAGGCTCCATCGCTTAGGCATGAGTGTACGCTTGTAGCCCTGGAGCAAGATTGCCTGTTCGGGGTGTTACGAGAAATCGACGTAATTGTAGGTTCAATGAACTCCAAATTCAATTGTCCGTAGAATAGTGGGCTTAAGCTTTCCTCTTCCGACAGTGACCCGATATATGTCTCCCGAGAGTGACGTTGCCCCCAGTCCACCAGAAAACGGGCCTGGACTAGAGCTTCACTCGCACCTGACAGAAATCCTGCTCAGGGATCAGCATTCTTTGATCTAATTGAAGACCTTCCTTTGCAATGAGAGAAACTCCTGGTGGAATATGTGCTTCTAGCTCTTGAAGGTGGCTCGAGCCGTTACATCTGAAGTGGGCTTGCAGTCAACTGGGGTTGCAAGCGCTGAACTCGTGTGGATTAAATGCCAGAACGAGAATAATGCACGACAGTGTTTGAATAAACGACGAGACAGTTAAAGCCACAAGGCCGAGGTGATGTCTGAGGCGTCGAGGGTCAATGACTCTTGGCTTCCTATGTGAGGATCTGAGCGATGCGTGGGGAATCAATCGTGTTCTCCAAAATTCGTGGCTGACAGTGAGAGAAGGATAGCCCCCAGCTTATCCGCATGGCTTCATTCCAGCGGGCTCTAGCATCCATGCATATAGCGTTGAGCTGGAATCTAAACCACCGGTTCAGGTTCCCGGTTTCTGGTGGCGAGCCACTAATGACCTCATGGAACCTGAATTAAGGATTCCAGACAAACCACACCAGCGTTCCCAGAACCGGAACTTGTAGAAACCGGACTTGTATCTGAACCGCGGTGAATTCTTGCTCCCAAACATAGTACAGGGGCAGAAGAGGTGGAGATGAAAATGTATCAACTGTACCAGATTTGCAATCGTGGCCCTCAACACATTCCAGAACGAAAGAAGGTTACGAGGTCTCCCCAATTTGACCACCTCGAGAGTTGTTGCAGGACGGAGATGTACTCTGGCTTCATATCATATCAACCTAGCTGATTGAGACTCTAAAGCGAATGCGTGCAGAGCCAGAACCTGGGAACAGATTGCGATACGGATTAAGCATGGCGCTGATGACCAACCCAGTAGGGGAATTAAACGCTGCGAAAGACACTAAGTATTGAGAAAAACACGGATCTTCCGTGCCCGAAATCAGCAGCAAATATCATGCATAGGGTTCATACAAAGCATCTTGTCCAATCTATGTGCGAGGGTGTCTTCTGTGGATGAATTACGCCGCTGATAAAATTGATGTCCAGTCCCTCCATCATCTATAGATGTTTGATGAGGCCAGCCTCAATGCCGAATTCCAGTAGTCTAGAATATAGAGGAATCGGCCATATTGGTCATTTAAGAAACGGTCCAGGCCTTGCATTAGCCCCAAGATTTAAGTTGTCAAAGACCAGAACAGCCAATGGCGAGTACGACCCTTGAAAAGCCCAAGCGGATTGTTCAAAGACGTAAGAGTGACGACCACACACATCGGCACCAAAGCGCTGCACAAGGATAAATGTTCGTCTTTACAACGAGGCTTTCGAAGTCGGCGGTGAGGAACAAGAAGCATCCCAACAAATATCATCAACGGCCGTTGACCAGCGCCAATTGACAGGCGCCATCAATCCCGATGAATTCAAATTTGGGCGTTTTTTCCTGAAATGGTAGGAGTACCGCATTAGAGCGCCGTGGATCAACGTGTCGTTTGCCGACTACAATCATCGTCTACTACAGTGAACCCTCTTCCTAGGCTGCTTTTAAATTTTGCGACGACAGGCTTATTCCGTTGACTCTGAAAATCACTCCAAATTACCTGGATTCGGCTCCTGAATAACCTCCGAATCCTGACACGAGCGAAGCGAATACTCCTTTAACCTCAAGAGCGCTCCACATACTTCCCCACACCCACACCCTCTATTTCTAGCCAAAGGCTGATTCATTTAAATTATCTGTATACCAAATTCTTATATTGACAATCATAATGTCGCAACGGTACGAAATTCACTTCTGCATAGATAGACGATCCTCATATTGTCCATCCGTCTATTCCACCCTTGCAGTGTCCGAGTTTCATCCAACGCATCTCTACGAGACCGCTCCGCTCTTCTAGGCACCTCCAATGCATCATCCTCATCATCTCTACCGCACCCTGGCGGCCCAGCACTCACACCACCTGGTTCTGGACGATCTACACCTTTCGGTGGTGGCGGTTATTACAACAATACCGACAATTCATACGGCGGGCAGGGTTACGGCCGTTATGCTGGTGGAGATGCGAGTGGTCATCGGTATGCGGATGACCTTGAAGGGCAGAACGACGAAGCACTGGAGGGTCTGAGTGCAAAAGTGAAGCTTCTGAAAGACGTACGCCCTTCCGCTTTGCTATTACTAAGGCTTTAGCTCGCCTTTTAATCGTGTTTCCAGATTACAGTAGGCATCGGAAACGAAGTTCGGGAATCCACAAAACAGCTTAGTCAGATGGTGAGCATTCTCGTCTACACAACGAGCCAAGCTCATAAAGGCTGACACGGTGCAAATAGAACGACGCCTTCTCGGAAACAGGCGGAATACTACAGGGTACTTTCCGACGTATGAACAATATGGCTTCAAAGCAAGGCTGTCGATGGTTGTGGTATATTGTATTCCTAATCGTTGTCTTCTGGTTCTTTATTGTCGTTTGGTGGTTTCGAAAGTGATTGGTTCGCAACCCCCCATTTTGCTAGTCCAGCCCTGGCTTGCGCTCAGACCAAGCTCATAGAGTTATTGCCCACTCATGTATCTTATTCGCATTCACATTATTTCAGTTCATTTCATTTTAGTGGTGCAAAACGATCAGGATAACGCCCGATAATTGTAGGGGATTTCCTGGCCCAAAACAAAAATTAGATATTCTACAGCAGCGTATTACAGAACAGTGGAAGATGCTAAAAACCAGGCTGAATAGGAGATGCGGGATATATCAAGTAGAAGGAAAACTATCGACGAGAGAAAGCGGGTCGGAAGACGAACGACAAGGTGGCCGAATAAGGGATAAGGGGGATTGACTGGGCAATAAGAATAGGCGAGATTCATAGGCGGAATGGCGGTGGAGTGTATGGTCACGGCGATGTTGAGAAGGAAACGATGGCGTCTAGGTTTCTAGTCTTCACGTAGTGTAGTGTGTGCAATTTCCCAAATCATCCGTCGTCGCAGATACGGCATATCTTGCTGCGTGAAGCGGAACATCTCTTCTCCCCTCGACAAAGCTTCGAGGAATGAACAAGTGAAAACGCCGCAGTCGAACCCATTCTCTTGCTGTGGCGTAAGCTCCTGTCCAGCTCATCAGTAGCCAGTAATGGGAGATGTGTATTAGCTCTCACGTCAGGTGCGTAGTTAACCCAGCCTGTCCAGTCAAATGGTTTTTTCTTTTTATTCTGATGCTCGGCATCAATGTATTTTCGTAGGTTCTAGACAAATATGTCAAAAATTCCCAGAATTTAGTTGAGATACTTGAAAACTCACTGTAAATACAACATCCTTTGCCATACCCATACTATCATATGACTCTATACGTTTCCGACGGAAATTGATAGCGGCGGCCGTCCAGTGTGCGTTATTATGATTTACAGGAATGAGTATCACATCTTTTGAAAAGATGTCAATCTGTTAACTAAAATTGAGCACCAGACTTGAGAGTCTATACACAGCTCACAGCTAACTGCACCTTTTTGGTCCACTTCGCTAACCTCCCCTTGTCGTATCCATCACCAGTCAACTTGGACCAGAAGAACGAGCTGAAGTAGTGCGCATTTAGTGGCGTCCCTCGTGCTTTCGTAGGACCTTTGACTGGCTTCCCGTTCGTCTTGGGCACATTCTCCTTACTTGCCTCTGACCGCCCAAGAATCAAAGCACCGTAGAAATTGATGATCTCATCATTCAGCCATTGCCCTGGTCTCAGCCGGATAATATCTCTGTCTTCGACGGCTTCTCTTGCGTATTTGGCTATTGGTCCACGCTTCTCAAGAATTCTTTTGACTGCAGCCTCATCGGATGGCGGAAGAGCTGTGGGAAGAGGAGGAAGTTTCGGTTTAAGGTCTTCTTCAAGCTGAGAATCCTTGAGCTTCCATCGCTTTTGGAGGTCGTCGAGAGCGGCTGTGTCGAATTTGAGCGGTTTGCGCCTGGGTAAAACAGTGAGCTAGGATGATGGGCGAAAGGAGTATAACATACTCTTGCATTGAAGCTCTTGCAATCGCTAGTGCTCGTTTTATCGGCTTATCCTCTTGTAATGCGAGAGGGGACACAACTATGACAAACGATGAGCAAGCAATTAACAGAAAGTATTCGATGCGAACAATTGAGAGTATCATGCGGGACTGCCGCCTTGACTTGGTTATAATACGCGACATAGCCTAAATAGAATTAGTTAGGAAACAACGAATGGAGGCCTTGTTGTACGTGCCTTCAAAATCGGCCATGGATGACTTATAGCCTAAGGATAAATCAGAGTCGCCCGTCGGGCCCACCACGAAGACCGTACCATATCGTTTCTGTCGTTCATATGCCTTCAAGAGCATATCTGATCGTAGCTTTGTTTTGTCATGTATTACTCTGGATTTGTACTAAGGCAACATTTATGAATGGTGATATCCTGTAGAGCAAATATCAAGATGCAGACATACCGCCCGTTCATATATATGTGGTCTATGTCGATGTCGGATTAGGCCATTCGGTCTCTGGCCAGCAGACGAATCAGCTGTAGAGATAGAGGAGAACGATCCTGAGCGAGTCGACGTGGACATCTGCGGTGAGTAGAGACCCATACCCGCGAACCGCGAATCTACAGAGGGGTCCGGCGAGGAGAGCTGACTCGAGGAGGCCTGGGGTTGTTGCTCATTTTTGCGGACCAAGGAGAGAAGGGAGGGTGTACGAGAGGGCGGACGTTGGGTGAAAGACTGTGGCGAGCCAAACATAGGCTGCGTTGAACAGAATATCTGAGCAGGACTGGATGGCCGTTACGCGAACGCCTGCTGTCCTCACATCACTGTCACACCTGGTCCCAGACCGTGGGACCCACAACTCTCATGCGCCATTTTGGCTCAGTGGTTAGATCAGCGGTGTCAGGACAGAGGACACAGGTTCGAACCTTGCGGATGGCATATAGTAATGCTTTTTTGGTCCATTGGAGAAGGTAACTCCACATGAGACTTTTGCTGAAATTGTCTTGCTCGAGAATTGAGATGATGATTCACGATGTGAATCTGCGTACTGAGCGGTTCTGTAGGAGATCATGAGATGGAAGAATGATGCTATACAGCCAGCGAAATCTCCTGCATCGTCGGATGTCTCGCCGATATCATTTTGCTACTAAAGCTAAGAGTAGTAATTATAGATAGCTATTTAGGCCCTCAATGCTGAGCGCTGAGCATTGCTGGTTTGATTGACAAATAATATTCCCCCAGTTGCGCAGAGTCATTATGTGTCTGCAGAAATCACGGAAAGCACTCCGCTCGGGACAGCATAGTTTAGTCATATCCTTGGTCGGTTCCTAGTATCACGCTCCGAACAGGAGGCAATCACCTTGTCAACCCGGTGGTGATAGAAGACTAGTGGTTTACGGAGTTAGAGCGTCAATACTCTACTCCCGTACACACTGCAAGCGAGAGAAAAGCAAGAACGCATCGCGCCATATGGCTCCAATGGGTAGGTAGGCATTATTTAAATGGCTGGGTTAAAGACCTGAGATTAAGGTCTGTGTCACGATTGGGTCAGAAATCACATTGCGAGTGACACCAAAATTGCACGACTTTGTGGCGTGCATGCGTGCTGCAAATTTACAAAGGAGACTAGATGAGCATCTGATGAGCGTGTCAATGGCGAGGCCACAGGAGGAAAAGAGGCAGGAAAAGGTGAATAAGAGCGGAGCTAGGTCAATTTACGGAGCGGCCCGAAAGGCAATAAAAGGGAATATCTCGGTTGGTAGCACTCTTCCCCTCGTTATCTCGCCTCTCTCCCACAGACATATAAGACCAGGCTTTTTACCCTGTCTGCACCTACGAGCCCCTCCCTACTCTAATAGCTAACCCCTCCAACCCCTCCGCCTTTCCAGCATTAACTCCACATCTCACCATTTCACTAAAGACTCCACAGATTAACCATCACAATGGGCATGAGCTACCGCCGTTACCTTTCTGGAGACCGCATTTATGGCTGCTCGACATGCAAGACTCACCTCGCGACAATCCATAACATGATGTCTAGGGTAGCTATACATCCTTCCACGTTATGCTATGCGCCACCTTTATTGACCCGACTTCCCCACTTCAGGCCTTTAACGGTCAACACGGCCGAGCGTACCTCTTTGACGGAGTGTAGGTTTCTTTACTTTGACTGAATGTATTTCTCGAACAGCACTTATATTGCCACTCCCAGTGTAAATGTCATCGAAGGAGAACCCAGCGACCGACCTATGACCACTGGCAACCACACTGTCCGAGACATCTACTGTGTCAAATGCGGAACTACTCTGGGCTGGAAATATGTAAGTCGCCTGATTATTTGCGGTGCATCTCCATTTACGCTTCTTTGATAGGACAAGGCCTACGAACCCTCACAGCGATACAAAGAAGGCAAATACATTCTCGAGCGGAACTTGCTCGTAGATGTACAGTGAGAACCGGCTTTGCCTTCTCATTCCTTGGCCTGCTCACTCGTCATCCCCACGTTCATCGCGGTCAAGGGCACCACTGCATCTGCACCACCACCATCAACTCATTACCACATAACCACTCCCTTGGTTGACATGGTCAATTCTCGATCTAGGATTCGCATAAATCATCATCGACTTATATTCGGACAATTCATACGTTCACACGGTTGTATATGTGTTATTTCGTTCTTTATGTTGGAGGAAGGAAGGGGATAGACCTTCGGAGGCGTGAGGTTTTTGGAAGTCAGAGATTTTGGTCACACTACCACTCTATTCCTGCACTTCCGCCTCACCGGCTCGACCCCTTCCCCATGCTGATGATCAGTTCAGCGCAATCCTATCCTGGTACCATCATCCTCTCGCCCTTGGTCGCCGGCCCTCCTTCACTCGAACACACCTATTCGCATCTTGCATTGTATTATTGACCCTTCATTGGCGTTCACCTCCAAGTCAGCTCCGCGCCCGTGTTTCTCCCCCAGCATGTTCTTTGGCCTTATCCTTCATTGGCAAAGCGGATTCCTCATAGACTCTTGGCTCCTGGAGCGAAGTTTGCAGTCGAAGCAACGTCCTTTCTCGGCTTCCCTTTTAGCATAACCGCACCCAGGTTTCGTGCGACAAATCACATTGACTATCCTTAGCATAGCATAGCATATCTATTCAAACTTTCGCCGACCCCATCCTTCTTCCCATCTCTGCCTCAACCCCTCGTCTAGGCAGTTTCGATCGTGCTACCTTATTTCTTGTCAAATCCATGAACAAATACACTTATTAGGTTCATTATCAGGCCCCTGTGGAACTGATATCTGACCAGATGCACTGATGCATGATGCTTGTTTGCTGATGATCGCAGCCATAAGTACGCCATACAGTCCGAGTGCTATTAGGTGCTATTTGAAATTAATTTAGTTCAATTGTCAGCTGACAGTGTGAGAGAAAACCCCGAGAATCAAATATAAATTCCTTGCACTTTAGCGTTGTCATGATTGCTGACGAGAGTTGCCCTTGATCTTTAGCGTGTGATGCCGCTGAACAAGAGGCTGACGAAAAGTTGAAGGCTCTCCATTTTAAATCCTGTCCTACCCAGCACCATGTGCCGCAACCTCCTTAGCCGAATGTATTCGTGTACGCAAACGCGGAGCCCGAAGGGCATTGATCTGGCGGCGTTAAGAATGATTCGGAAATGTTCTTTCTTTTTCTCCTCCGCTGCAATCAGGCGCCCACGCCGAGAGTACCAGCGCGTAACGGCAGTCTGATACCAGGGAGGGTCCGCGACCAAATCGTTGGGGATTCGAAGGATGCTTCTTTTCCTCACTACGGCTACGGTGCAAGTATAATTACCACGTTTGATGCTCGCAGGGTGAGCTTTCAGAGGGTGGTGATATGTAGGACATCAGGAATGCAATCGAAATTTCGATGCGGGGAGCTCTGATGACCTTTCAAAACATCGAGCGCTGGACTAATGCAATTTTATTCAAGATCTTTCTCGTCTGTTCATTTCGAGGACAGCGATGGATCGACCGAAGAGTATCCCGATAAGGGCCGATAGTATACGTGGTACTAACCTATTTGTCGTAGGTCTGCTCTGAAGAGCGTTAGAGACATACTGAGCGAAGTTAGAAGCACAGGGAGGCCAAAATGTGGCAGATCATCGTCCAGTTTGATTTATTCAGAGAACTACAGTGGCCAGTAGATGCATACACCGAGTTCATCGTTTAAGAACAAGCTTGACCGCTTGGAGCCTAGTATTCGCTTGCGCTAAGGCCGATAATGCGCACGTCATTGATCGGCTCCCATGAGCGTTTCTCTCGCCATCGCTCAGTGCATCGAGTTGAAAGATGACTAGACTCTTCGGACGTTGTTTCGGACAGAGGTCCGGTGGCGTTCGGGCCAGTTAGCACCAGCCTCGAAAACCAGTCCAAGTGAGGCGCGCTAGTAGACCTAGACCAAATGTCCGAGGTTGTGATATGCACTGAGGTATAGCGTAGTATGATATAGCACATTGCGTGCATCGTGAGGAAATGGAATGGAGTGGACAAGGTGGAAAACGCATAGCCAAGCTTGGAGTGGTGGGGAAGGGCATTGGAGTCCATCCCCAAAGTCCCAGTGCGGTTGACAGCGCAGAAATGAAGCCTGAGAGGTTTTAGCTATGTGCGTTTGCGAAGTTTGTAGGGCGGCTGAGGCCTCGAGGTCCTGTTATCCTGCAGGCCAGCGTTTCTTCTCTCAAATTGATGAAGCAATGCCCTGAAAATGAAGTGGTTCCGAATCCCCAAAATTTCTGGGTTCGACGGCGACCAGCGGGGGAGGACATGAGAAGAGAAGTCTACTTAAACGAGGTAAAAAGAAGCGGTGTAAACCGCTTTGAATTACCTATCTGTCTGAACAGCGCTGCAATGCTGCGGGTCAATTAACTTTGCAGTGTGAATTTCTTGGTGTTTTGAGCTTGTAAGATCGAGTCACCGATGGAATTGAACGTGCTGGAGATAGATATGATGCGTACGCATGCCCTGTAGCAGATATCGGGATATGGGATGGATTATGGCCATGTTTTGGCCAAACGAAATTCGCAGTGGATGCCAGTGGTTGCAGCTTAGCAGTGCCACTTTCAGGGGGTTATTCAGATTCGAATGGGGTAAGGTCACCGAGGATAGGATGTTCACTTGACTCATTCGTAAAACTGTGCAAGTCGGCGATGAACGTGCAGCAACGATGCGAAGCGGGCATGTGAGTGGATGGACAACTAATCTCCTCAAGTATCGCAGTCGAGTCTATCATGATCAGGCCCACCCACATTCAAGTTCTCCGGCGTATCAGGAGTGTGCTTCCTGATTCGGACTGGAGTTCCGGCGATGGGGCCGAGATCACGGGCGCCAACCGGATTTGGATGCCGCGCCGCTTGCCGAATCCCCAAGAGTTGGGATTCCCCAAAACCGAAGGTGCGAACTTAGGAACGCCAGTCCCCAGCTGTCCATGCTATAAAACCCCTAGCCTAGTCTCACTCGCTTCCCCACATCTGTTAACCCGCGGTCGCACCCAGCACCTCTCCTCCACCTCCTGATTAGCAATGGGTCGGTCCCTGTTCTGATTTGTTGTTTGACTTCTGTGCTTACTTTCTATTAGCCACCGTTATGTCGCGTCCTGTCGTCTCCTCCCCCCTCGCTGGCAATTCTTCCTCAGCGCATACACAAACGGCCGGTCAACGCATTCTCCCCAGACGAAACCCCTCTTTCCCTTCGTCGCGCGCCCTACGACCATTTCCTTCGATCGCGCAGTCGCTGCAGCCTTCGAACACGAAGAAGGCAGTGAAAATCATTGAAGCACCAAAAAACCAGAAGTCCATGTTTATGCTTGACCTTACACAAGCAGAGCTCAGTCGACAGGAGTAGAGCTTTTAGACACCACCATATCCACTACCTCATTGCTTCCTTTCCTCGTCGCGCTCTATCATTCACCCGCCTCGCAACCACCCATCACGCGCTGTTTTGGACGCCCTTATAACTATAGGATTGGGACGCCGCGGATGCAGAAGTAGATTAATGCCAGATTCTCCACCTATCGTTTTTTCCTTCCCTTGGCCATTACCCGCACCCTTATTATCCTTGCATACATTCTAAAATCCCGTTCGCCCCCAGTGTTGTTATATATATCCTCTTCCTTTCCTTTTGTAGATAGAAAGGGTTCTTCAGCTGTACTTTGAACTTCGCAGACTTTGGCCGTTGTAGTTAGATACCCAAAATGTAAAGAATCCGTATACACGCATATGCCTTTTCAAACACCGCGGGTTTCTGGTCTCGTAACAACGGTGAGAATCTGCGAGGCTGTTTTCGTGTTCAGGCTGTGATCGCAAAAACCGCTGATGACGTTTCGCTTAGTGACTTGATCCTATCCAAGTTGGTGATGATATACACCAAAAGGGACATTAATATTACTGGCATTGATCCCTCCTCTATTCCGTTGCTCGGATTTTGTGGGTGGACTCACTGAATACGATCCACGATCTCTCAGAATGGTAAACGTCAACGAGTCAAATACGAAAAAGGTTGCAAATCCGGGTTGGATAATCAGAACTTGGTGCAACGTGCATCATTCGGGTGTCTTGTGGACCAAAGTACGATGATAAGTGAATGTTCTGATAGCAATTGCATGTTGAAAGCTTCGCTTGTGTATCAACAACTATTCCCAAAGCGACTTGACGCTCATCGCTGTCAAAAGAAAGGCGTCTCTTGAGAGTATCTATTCCACTTTCGGGTATGTTCATCAATGGGGCATATGGACGTCTGCTATCGCTGCTCGGCCGGTGTATCTTGGGCTGGGTTTCATCTGTCGCCGTCCACCGGTACAATGGAAGGAAATGGACGGTCCCACTTTACTGCGAGTTTGTGCAAGAGTCCAGGCTGAAGTCCGAGTAGCCCTGGTCACCTTGGTCGGTGAGAACAGTGGTGAATCCCAGATGCTGTGGCTGAATTGAGTTAGCCTCTCAACATCTCACTTGTTGCTGATTCCAGTGTATTTGTGAGAGTCAAGAAGAGTTGAAACATGAGGATTGCACATACGACGTGAGAAGTCGATTGATAAAAAACTCGTCAAGCACCAGGCTGTTGAATCATGGATGGTCTACAAAGTGTCACCTGAGTGACCTCTGAATATGTGATCTAAGCGTGAGTGATTGCGTACCCGTCTCTCGCGGATTTTGAACACAAGTTCATGTTTCAACAATGCAAGAATGTCGACTACTTACATATCGATATTAACATCCAGGCTGAATCACCGGCTTGTAAACGAGGGCCACGATCACATATGATCGCTGTAAACAGCCCGTTTTTAGAACTGAAGCCCAGAAAATCAATACAGTTCGGTTATCGAGTGGGGTCCACGCGAGATCTTGATAACTTTAGATTGTGCATCATTTGAATCATAGGCAGAGCGTCATAGTGTATGAATGCTTGTACCCTCCAATCGAGGCACCACTAGTTGGAGTGGTCGAGGCGCATGATCAACCGCGTGCGAAGGCGGTCCAATACAGTGCATCAGGCCAGAGCCACAGTTGCCATAGCAAGATTAATTTAGCTAATGCTTGTAGACCAGAGATTCATGGACATTAGGAGTTTAGTTGTGGGTCCGTTTCGCCACCGATGGTCGAGTCGTGGGTAAGTGGCACGTTGATCGTAAATGATTCACAGAGCGCCTATTCTTGGAAGTATGAGCGCATATGAGCCTATTTTTGGAGAGATAGGCATTTGTGCCTGTCCGATTGCTGTCCGACGGAGTTGAAGTGTTGCTATCCAAGCAGGATGGGCGGACAACATGCATGGTTTGAGGCTCGGTGGGTCATCGGTCAAACAGCTTAGGTCGAGGAATTGATTAGATACATCGGAGGAAAGCCGAAGAAGGCGGTCTCTTGGCATTTCACGTTGTGCCAGAAGTTTCACTGGGCCCGCGTTGTCTTCTCCCTTCCAACTTCGTTCCGATTCGACGATCCCTGGGCTGGTGGCAGTTATCATAAGAAAGCCATTCCATTTCATTGTAGAGAAAGGCGGAGAAACGGGAATGTGTAGGTACGAGGAGTGTTGGCTTCCATTCTGATCAGGCCAGCGATCTGGGCCAGTGATGCGCCGAGCTAAGGGGATCTGCCATTGGATGAATGCTGGCTTGGGGGAATGAAACTGGGAAGACGATATCAGGAACACGAATGATTGACGCACCCAGATTATCGACCATACTGCGTTGTATCTCCGTAATATCCGTGCGAAGGCAACATGGTGAGACTTGGAACTCTCGCTGCGCATCGGCTGGATTTGGGGCAACGTGCAGAGTGTCCAGTGTCACGGCAGATGGTGTTTACACGTCGGCTGTTAAGCGATCTTTTGAGTGAATGCGGTGCAGCTGGTGTGGCCCGCTAACAAAGCGGGAAGATTGAATATTAGCCTTCTCAATAACCAGGTCCAAGGAATTAATGGGGAATCTTACCGGCAGTCGTGGTTGACACTCCTAGAAAACAGTCCAGGACACTCTGTCGCTTGCTCAAAGAAATTGCAATGTCATAATCATATAAAACCTGAGGTGCATTTCGCCCACTACTTTCCCGGGCCGGGAGATGTTAGCCGAGGTCAGCAATCATTGCCATCATCCACATTCCTTCCATCATAGAAAGTCGACCAGTCTTCTGCCTTGACCACACGAAAATAAACAGCGACCCACTCGAGAATTGAACGACGGTCTAAAAATTCGCGGGTAAATATCACCACCCATGTCAGTCATGGTCTACACAGATGTTGCCTCGTTACTGGAGCGTATTCTAGAAACCTGGTGTAATTCGGCGGTATTGGCTGCGGGGAAAAGCAAGAACGGTAGGGATGGTGCGGACATTGTCCTGAGTTCCTAGTATTTTTATTCATACCGCAAGGGAGAGATAAGCAGGTGCATAAGAAACATACCATTGCGGCCGTTTAACCCCTTCTTCGGTTAGTGTTATCCTCGGCCAGCCGGTCATTATATCGAGAATGCCCACAAGCGAGATGCTACCAGCAAGCTTCACGGAGCGCAGTGTCCTCCCACGTATGGCCGCTGTGTTTGGGGTGAACTAGGCAGCGATGAGCTGAACGAATCAGCCCTGAGACATCTGGATTTTGCCCACTTAAAACAAGTTGTTAAGGGGAGTCTCAGAACACGACGCACCGAAATTTACCGCCACTAGATATGGATGAGGGGTAGCTTCGAGTAACGTATCAAGCCGCCGTCTATGCAGGGTGAATGTTGCTTAGGCGACTCGTTTCAAGGCAAGACCTCGTCTGTGAATTGACAGGCTTCACGCAATATTGACCAGGAAAATATACTGTGTGCTCATCCGACAGTTCTTCTTGATGGTGATGGGATCTAACGCAGGAAGATCACTTTGAGATCATGAGTAAATTTACAACACCAGTGCTTCTGGCGAGCACCACCGGAATAGTGATCGTGACGACAAGCCTGGGTTACTTTGGATAATAGAAGGGTGGGTAAGGATAGCATCATGCCACTAGGTCAAAAAAAAATTCCCGAACTTGGTTATGATCGTTCAGCGGGGAACTCGAGAAGCGCTAGATGCTGAGATAGCTGGCACTTGAGGGTTTCAGCAGTCGCACTGACGAAAAAAAGTAGCGCAGACGTGGAATGTCACCATTGGAGTTTTTCCACCTGGACGATGCTTCTTCATAGGTAATTTCAGGCACTTTTTACAGTTTGATATTTGCAATGCCTGTTCTAGACTGGTGATTGATTGATAAGTATGCCAGGATCGTTAGTCGTGAGAGACGGCGCTGACGGTTTCAGAAGAAAAAAGGTCGCTAGACTAAATCCCACCCGACGGCTCAAAAAAGGAATCTTGTAGGTCGCTGAACTCCTTCAGGCGTGGAAATTAAGGTATTGTGGACGCACGCGCCGAAGCGGCGGGGATTGCTTCATGCCCCGGTTTGGATGGTATGAGCGCAAAGAGTTCACTGCGAGTACCAGAATTGGATTACTGTACTTCGAGCTCAAAGTTCAAGTGCGCCCTAGGCAACCGAGGCTGCCGTGAGACCTTATTTTTTTTCTATTGGTTGAGAAAGGCATGATTTGGCCGGGATCCATCTTCCCTAGGAGCCAAGAAATTTCAATTCGAATGTGTGGAAGAAGGCACTACATACAGGTGATTTAGCGAAGTTTGGAAAGGATACAGAGCACAGTCTGAACAACTGATCTGAACCTGAATTGAACGAGACCATGTCTGAATTCCTTGACTGAAGTAGCGAGCGCCTGTCCAATGTTCCGGTGGAACTTGACAGGAGAGCTCAATATGCTTCACAGCCACGTAGCAAGAAAGGGTGTGATAGTCCGATAGCGGGACTGCGGGCCTTGTACGCACCAAGTCCTTTGACTTGACTTGCTAAGTATGTGCTTGTACAGTGCCACCCAATGGCCCAGCACGTATTCAAAAGTACATGTCATGAATCGATTACTCACCCAGGGAAAGGACGTCGCAAGACACGAGGCAAAGAGCAGTAGAGATCTCAAGGCAGATCTGGTAGCGTCAGGAGCTCTACAGGGATACCGCTGTTATAGCGGGACAGGTGATGTAGTCGCTCCTATTGTTTGACTGACCAAATTCGACCAGAGGTGAATGCAATAAACAATGGTGTTGGCGGCTGGAGCATCCTACGGAATGTGGCGCTGAAAGTGATGACCAGACAGAGCGGCTGGTCCTTCAAATCCCTCTCAGAACTCAGAGCGTGCGGATAAAACCGGGAAAAGCTGTAACGGGAGTTTATCATCCTTGCTCAGGCTCCATAACCATTCGCGTGTATTGGTCAGTGTTTCCAGTACATTTCAAAAAAAATGTCGGCTCACCCAAGAAAAGGTTGTGATGTTCTTGGGCGAAGTCTATAATTAGTAGCGATTTGATCTGCGAGGCCTCGGTGTAGTGAAACAATAATGACCCGACTACCGACTGCCTTCTTGAGAGATGATTGACCCAGAGTTCTCTACTTTGAATTAGCGCTTTCGTGCATATGGACTCAGGCGGGAGAAGAAAGAACCTGAGGTTATTGGCTTGAAGCGAGGGAATTTCTCTGAATACATTCCGATCAAAGTGAGGGTCGCCAGTCGTCTTCAAGAGCTGACCAGCCTAGAACATTGATCTTGAGCTGGAGGTAAGTAAGCTCAACAGACTGAATATCGGATCCCGCGCGACGCGCTTCCGACATAGGGAATGTAGCTTAGGGCAATGTATCCCGGCGTCGTTTACCTCAGACACATGACCAGCCGACATGATAGCTGGCAGCAAGAGAACCCGAGCGCTTCGGCGCCGCAAGGCGTGCTATTGAGTAAGTGCTGCCGCTGTCTCGCCGTTCAATCAAGTGTTCGTGGAGTTCTGCGTCTGGTATCTGGTCCTGCCTTCTTCCGGAAGATTCTTGAAACAAAAAAAGTAATCATGGGCGACTCTAGAGACAGTGCTTCCCCTTAGGCTGTTAATCACTGATATCACCTTGGATAGAGGTAAATGTACTTAGAAACGGATGCACACATGCTGAGTTGGCTGTGGGAGATTGTAGAGCAGTCGTACGTTAATTCCGGTGTTTAGGACGCAGTCCTGCTTATGAGATTGAGATCAGAGCTTGACCAAACTAAGAAGTACGTGAGCAAGCTTCCGAGAAAGCAGATGGCCTCGGATCTAAGAGCGCTATGCAAAATACGTGTCAAGCAGCCTGCAAAATCCATCGGCTGAAGATGATTAAGTGCAGTGTGTACATGAGCTTGGGAACTTTGAGTGTGGTGTGGTGGATGATCTGGGCCGGTGCCTGGGGCGGAGATGGCCGGGATGCAAGGAGCTGTGTATACGGCCCTTGAGCCAGATTAGGCAAAGGCCGAATGTGACGTGTCACGGATTGGGACGAAAGTTGGAGGTTGGTGAGAGCGTGGGAAAACCCGGGATGTGGTGTGTTCTGAGTAGAAATAGCCAGCCACTCGCGGGAATTCGTCTGATCGTCTCCTCTGACTGCTACTCACAGGCTTCCCCTTTACGACCTGTTACGACCGCACGACTTTATTTCTCGCATTTTTCTCTTTCTGCTTTTCTCTACTCAGCATGTCTCGTACATTCGGCAACGCCAACAATTCTGCTCCCATCCCCAGCAACAATGGTACCCCTACAACTCCCAACAACCCCGGCATCAACACCAATAATATGGACCACTGGAGGGTCGCTGTCCTCGGAGACGGTGGTGTTGGCAAGACTGCCCTGGCCGTGCAGGTACATCATTCGACATTGTTTTTTTCTTACCAAGCTTACCCCTCACCTAGTTTACCTTAAATTGTTTTGTTGGTAAGGAAAGCTATAATCCCCTCTTGACAATTCCTCACCCTCGCGCAATTCCTCCTGCGTCCATGCTGTATTAGAGGTGATTAATCCTCCTAGTCATCCTCGGGTCAATATTGACGTCCTGTAGACATACGACCCAACAATCGAGGATGCATACCGCAAGCAGTTGGTTGTCGACAATCGCATGTGCTTCGTGGAGGTCATTGATACCGCTGGACAAGGTTCGTTGTTACCGGTGCTCTTGCTCATTCCTTTCTTATCTGCCTCTGTAGAGGAATATGCCACACTTCGAGATCAGTGGGTTCGGTAGGTCCTTCCTTGTCCGCGTACTCCACTTCGACGCTAATTCTTTAACAGAGAAGGACAGGCGTTTATACTGGTATATTCAATTGCGTCAAGAACAACGTTCGAGCGACTGGAAATGTTTCGGCAATCGATGCGTCGTGTAAAACGCGGTGATACGATTTTCATGCTTGTCGGTAACAAGTGCGACAAGACCTATGAACGCGAAGTTTCCAAGGAGGAGGGCGCCGCGCTGGCGCGGCAATTTGGCTGTGAGTTCCTTGAGACTTCAGCTAAGACCGCCCAAAATGTGGAACGCCTCTTCACCAATCTCGTTCGAGCCCTTCGTGACGCGCATGCGGCGAAGGATGAAGGCCAACAACAACCGAAGAGAAAGAAACCCAAGAAGTGTATTGTTTTCTGAACGTCTTGCTCTCGCTGTGGTCGGTACGGCCTTAGATCCCCCCTATGTCTTGTCCAATGATACCACTATGCGCACCTTTTTGTATGACCCCATACCTCCATACTGCCAGCCCTCCTCCCCCTATGCCCATATCCTAGTCCATGCCTGTTGTTGCTTTCCTTTGGTCTTTTCTTTCTTTTTGATGGAACTGTTGTTCTGCTTTCTTCCATGCCGCAAATTGTAGGGATTCTGGTGTTTTTCGTTAACTTAACTGACTTTTGGAATTTACTTCATTTACTACACCGCTTTTTCACGCAATATATGATAGAGTGCCTATGGATACACACGCGGTTTGACTCATGGACACGTCTGATTATAATTTTGATTGACTGCGGTGCTCTGAGGAGGCTATAAAGGGCGGGCAGAGCTTGTCCCGAATATTCTTCCTCCTCTCGATGGCCTGGAATTCATTCTCGTGCGACAACCCCGACTTTACGGTCCGTTCAATCCCAGATGGAGTTGTTTACCGGGTCCAACGATCCGCTCTAGACAACAGCGAGGTCTTTCGTATGTCAAAGTAGTATTTACCCTGGCGGATGGTTCCTGACCTCATGAATGATTTGCTAGGCGATATGTTTGTATGCTGTACAGGCGAGGCGGCTGGTTCACCCGCCAACGAGATTTTGGAATTAGACGAAACATCTCAGGTTTTGTCTGCTCTGCTACACTTGCTACATTATCCTCCACATCCGCCAGCTGAAAGTGATGGTACTGGTGCCGTCAAGGAGAGCAAACTGACGGTGAACGATACCCTGTCGAAATTCGATCGAGAGAAGCTGCTCCCCCGAATACCATCCTATGATCCTCGCACAGTGATTCCTTTGCCTGTCCTCCAGCCGGTGCTCTTCGACCTCGTGGACAAATACGGACTCAGCGTCGAGATCTTTAAAGTCTTGTGTTCACATCTTCTCGCACATGCTCAATTATATCCACTGAGGGTTTACGGATTTGCGGCATCCTTTGAGACCCATTATCTTCGGCGCCGGGCTCCTCAGCTTTCTCAAAATGAGGAAAGTGATACCTCTTACGACCAGTTTGGGGCTGGTGCAGAGAATGAGATGGAGAGACAGATGCGGAAGGTTGCTTCCAAGGCTGGTCGCTTTCTTGAACCTATTGGCAGCTATTCTATGGCAGAAATTCTCGATGCTATTCCCAATGTGAAAGCACTGCATCGTATCGTTCAACTTCAACATCTACGAGTTCAGACACTAAGGGAAGTCTTGAACGAATCCGAAATCTTTCCGAAAGGTGAGCCTGTCATTAATCAAATTTCTCTTCTTCAACACCCCTTTCCCCCCTTTCTTTCAAGGCGAGGGCCCAAGATGGCGTTCTCTCATGGAGAACCTAGTACCCTGTCACGTCTACCTTTCCCATTGTCTTCTCAGGTTTAGGTTTGCCGCCTAGTCCCTACGGTGTGGAGTAGCATCCATTCAGATTCATTCAGTTAAATCATAAATGATGCTATCCTGTTTCGCCCTCCCTAGATCATTTCTGGTCTTTTCCTCTTATCATACATCCTTTTCCGTCGGTATCGACATTCCGTTATGCTTTTGTATTCTCTCTTTATGCCATACCTGCAAGCCTTAATCAATCACTGACTCAATGCCTTTTTTACCGCTACTTTTCTCATGGGGTCGACACTGACATTGACGCTGGACTGCATTCTCGGATGTTGATCGCTGGTACCATTCCTTACCTTCGCGGCTCCGGATGGGCATTTATTTTCCGTAATCTGTGCCACGGCGTGTATGATATGTATTCGATCGTTCTGATTACCCGCCTGGCTCCTGGCAAACGTCAAAACTCGGCCGTTCTATATTCCTTCAATCCTCATCCTCGGTTCCTTTACGACGTCACTAGGATATGGGGCGTGTCCGTCTCATCGCGAGAAAACAATGGAGTGTTGGGATCGGCAGCGCAAAGCACTCTCAGGCAAGATTGACTCGGGTGCGCCACTATTTAAACTTTGTTTATGGCTCATTATTAGTAGTCTGACTCTCGTCTTATGTATCTTCGTTATTCAAAGGGACCGACGTCGCTGGCGAAATGGAGTTGTTCGTAGATACGCTGAAGGACTGTAAAACATGCTATAAAGCTGGCGTAGCTGCTGTCGAAATGCTTGCAGTGAGTACGATATTTGTTTGTTCGAATTGGTCTATTATTGATCCAAATGCTGTAGTACATGTGCTACAGGCTTCCCAGACAGGTTCAGCACTCAGCGGGACTTGCCTAGGAGAAGAAGCTCACACGGTGACCCACTTTGGTTCTTCAATACGTGCTCCAGATCCATAGGAGTCGGATTTACCATTATGTCAGCATAAGTTATCAGATCAAGTGCATTCGGAATGTATGCGGTGCTGATTGAAAGGAAGCGTACTCTAGAAAAACATGCTAAATCACTCAGCTCCTCGCCCCTCCGTGTTAAATCAGTTGTTATGCCATAGTAGCGTTCTCAGGTCCTTCCAAGCTTCCGAATCACGATAGAGGTATTTCATGGAGTTGAACATCCCGGGTTGGATAGTTTCTCCCTTATTTTGGAAAAGCCACATGACGGAACCCCATGCGAGAGCGGCGAAGAGGGAAAAGTACCGCGAGTCTGGTGGGACGGGTTTGACGGCTGAGCCAGCCAGCGCGGATTGGGGTGTAGTATTGTAGGGTGAGGACGCCCGGGGTATAAATGATGAGACGACGCGTGATACCACATAGAGAACAATCTATGTTTGATTTAACAGCATGAGTACAACAATGTACTTGGATTTTGTGAGGATGATTATCACAGAAGGACTGACCTGTTCGTTGACGGCGTTCCGTTCACCGAAGACAATATATCCACCGAGAAGGCCCGCAATAAATGTGTCGCTACTCCGTGGCTTTCCGCTATTCGCTTTCTTCTGAATCAACAGGAAAGTTTTGTATAGCGCCACGAATTTAGCCAGATTGAACGCGTGCTGTCTAGTTGCCTTGAAAATAACTCTGGCGCGATCCTTCCAGCTATGTTGTGGAAAAAGAACATCGTCGTGAAATAGTTCCGGTCATCAAAGGTTCCGGGAGACAATTGTAGGCCCAACGCGACGGTAATCGACGGAATCAGTTTACAGACATGCACGGAAACGAACCAACAGACCTTCCGCGACCAAATAGGATTGACATCACCAAAGCATGGGGAAACCTGACCTTGACTCCATACACGAAACCATTTCGTGCTCCCTTCAAAATGGCGAGGTAGTCGTGATATGCGGGGTTCGCAATAATGTCGCTGATAATTGTAGCCATTATGGTAAGGTGTCCCGAGGAGCCGAGGCCGTGAGTAAGAGCCAAAGCAGCAGCCTGGGGTGAGTGAGGTGGAAGTAGAAAGGGAGAGGTGATGAGCTGGAGTAGTAACGTCGGCGGCGTCGCAGATGCAAAGCTCCGGCCTGCAATCACATGTCAGATCACCCGAGTTCGCCATTCCGGTAACTTGCTTTTCGACTTCATCATCCTCCGTCACGCGTTAACGAGCGGTGCATCCAGCAACAGCACCAAAACTGACACCTTGGATTTCTAGCCTTCGCATCGGGAATAGAACGGACGAGTAATGCTAGTCAACGTCACGTATGAGGTGCCAACTTGCGTCGCGGACCGTGTCTTGTCCAATATCCAAGCCTTCGTCGGCTTATCACCTGATATAATGTGCGCGGATAGACTTGTGTGTACTCCTCTGCTTAAACGCCTCTGATCTCTAATCGCCGAGGCCTCGTCAAATTCCCTGCACTGCTTGGACAACGGCGAATCCTAATTGCGAACTTAGCGGGGGAGCCAAGAGCCAATCAATCAATCTATGAGATGGCTAATTCAGTCCCATTTCTCGTTTTCTGACAGAGGTGCTGTACAGACTGCAACCATCCATGGAAGGAGGAACCTCGCAGCGAATACTTCTGTCGTATGCTCCGATTACTGATAGCAGATAAAGGCCTTCTACTGCTACTGGCCGACCAGGCCATATGGATTGCCTTCCGGCAGCCTGATACTGGTTCTTAACTTGTATCCTCACCAACCATTGGGCCTCAATTGCGGTCTGATCAAAAAAGTTGCTGAGCTTTATAACTGTGGTAACCGTAGCCATTCTTGGAAGACGGTCATAGCTCCGCTATCCATCAGTCAACAGGGTTCGATACAATCAATGTCATGGACGTCCCATGTCGTTTTGGTGCCTCGTGCTGTCGTTTCGGACGTCCTCATCCGTCATCAAGACAACAGAACAATAAACTGGGGCCATTTCCAGCCAGGTTTAACGTCAATCCGACTTTTGCGCGGAAATGGGACCAAGTGTCGCCTTTGCCTGTCAAAGTGTGACTTAGGACAGAAAACCTGAATTTGGGGGTATGTATCCGAGGGATGGCCTCAGTCCCCCGGGGTTGATGGATCTGGATATATTTTTGGAAATCTGAGTGGTTGAGGGTACAATCTGGAAATGGTTTCTTTCTCGGAACTTTTGGTTAGGTTAGCCACCCAGAGTGGAAGGCGGGCTCAAGGGGAGATAGCCTGTAGCGTTTTCTTCGACTGACTTCGATTTCTTTCTTCAGAAAGGGTTCTCTCCCTGCTCTGGCTATAACGGCACCCGGAGTCTATTTACGGATACCGGATAAATTACAATTCTGAAATCACTGTGCTTAACCTCTCTCCGGTTAGAAATACAGTCCTAATGTTTTGTTGGTCAGGCTGACGCTGCGCCTGTCAAAGCAAGCTTAGGGAAGCGGGCGGCACTGGGAAGATTATCTGATATCAGAAATTCCGACTTCGGAAAGAGAAGAACCTTATTTTCTATTACTTGCTAATCCTCGATGAGAGACTGGATCATAACATACCACAAGCAGCAAACGTTATCCTCCGACCTGAGAGGGGGAGATGGACAATTGGGCCCTAATACCTGAAGCGGGAAGGTTCTTGCTCCGAGGTCACAGGGAGACCGGTGAGAGAAACTCGACGTAAAGGAAAGGTCTTTGGAACACTGGCGTAGAAGCGTCTACAACACCTCATGTCCGCTTGCAGCCACAATCAAGGCGGTTATTGACATCGCAAATAAAACCCTAAAAATTTATTCATCCAAGGGATTCATACTGTAGAGCGGCGGAACGCCATTAAAACAGAAACGAGTTATATGCGAGTCCGGGGCTGTACCACCGCCAAGTGCTTGTTACATACAAAATTGCCAGTATGATTAAACACGGAGATGGGTGGTTGATATTTATGGGTCGTTCTTTCTGGAAGGGTGTCTTGAAGGGAGATGCTGGCTCTCTCAGCGCATCACGAGCCAATAAAGGAGCATAGATGGCAATATGACTCTGGTGTCTTTATCGAGATATATAACACCCAAGCCTGCTTCTCGCCGAAGAGCATTGCTGTTAATTGTTGGGAAGGCTTACATATCCATCCGAGAATCGTGATCATAACACATCATCCTTTTTCGTGGTGGGCCTCGAACACTACTTCAAGTGAGAGAACTTCTTTCCGTGGGTGCGTGCGTAATTAAGCCGATAGGGTGAAGTAATCGCGGAACGAGTTCGGAGAGAGTGGTGGTTCCAATGGCGACTTTTTTTCTCGGCTGCCAATGGAGGTGAGGGAAAACTCTCGGACGTATTTTCCAAGTAGCTCTAGAATGAAAGGAGGACACAGCTTCTCCGGTGCTTGATAAATATCTAACCGCCCATTTATCCAAGAATACAGTATACACAATGGCACAGAATAGTGTCATCATGCATCAAGCATCATATCTTGTTCAACTGTTCCGAGAATGGGTCAATCCGTACCAGATCAGTCCAACTTCCCGCAAAAGAACAAAGGCAAAAGGTGATTCCGTACCGACACCTTTAAGATCAGCGCCAAGCGGCGCACAAAAAAACCAAGGTATGTGGTTCTCTTCGGGACGGTGGATGATGAGAGGGTCGGGTTCGCGTAACGCCCCTTGCCACGCGTAATAGCCACATACAGAAATAAGTACAAGACATGCCATAGAAAGCAGACGATCTTCGTAGATTTTTTCGAATTTTGCCGGCTATAATAAGTCGGGATTCCGAAATAGCGATTTCTTCTGGGCAGAAGCCACGTAGCGTTCCTCATGAGCTTAAAGAGGCAAATTATTATGAGCAGAAATTGAACGCGAGGCAGGAGAAGTCGGGCGTGGTCAAAGGGAGTGAACAATTAGGAATAAGGAATATCAAGAAGGAAGGGGGAAAGAACGGGGAGGGTGAGATACAGACTTACCGTAGGAAGAGGCGTCCGTCCAGGAGGTTCCGGGGATTTGGTCTTCTCCAAAAGAGGGTATGTACTCTATAGAGTCTATCGTAAAGGCGCTTGAGTATGCATGAAGTACTAAGAGATCCGAAGGCGGTGAGGAGAAGAAGTAGTGATAGCCTGAGAGGCCCATAAATCATCCCGCAAAAAATGAGGTGACTAGTATTTTCCTTGAAATCCTGATAAAAATTCCGGCACGATGACGGCGATATGCCCTTTGATAGGCTAATAGAAATAGAACATGTCAGAAATGCGCTTGAGGGGCACTGGGTAAAGTAGGATATGGGGTGTGTGTATTAGCTCTTTGAAGCTACCAATTGCGGATTTCGAGCCTGGGCGGAAAAGCGGGGCGTGTGCCAAAATTCGCTCGCTGATGGTTTTCTATCTAATCTTTCTATTCGGATAAACGCGAAGGGAAGAGAGATGTCCAATGATAATTGACTCCACAAATGAGTTGTGATGTATTCGATGACAACCAACCAATTGCCATTCTGCACCCAGCGCTTTCGGTGCTCATTCGTCGAGGAAAGATTAAAAGAAGTCAAAGGGTTAGGTTTACCTCTGGAACCAAAGTTCCCATGCATTAATTTGCCTACATCATAACGCGCCTATACTCACCCTATAGGGGCTCGAACACATTATTCATTGCTTATCACGTCACCAGATCAACCTAGTGATGATCATCATTACCCACTTAGTTGATCTCGGTTAGCCAATCTCAGCAACGCACACACCTTAGCCTGAGTGACCCCAACCCCTTAGCAAGCTATAATGGCCAAATCCAAATCCAAGCAACAAGAAGCCTTACAACTCCTCGACGATCTTGACTCATTCACTCCAATCGACGTACCTCCCCAAGATTCCTCAGCTTCAAACGGTGGTAGAGGTAGCCCTGCACCACGCACTTCTACTTCCTCAGCTCGTCGGTCAAATGCCCAGCCTGTCCATGGTGGTGGTAGTGGTGGAGGTGAAGGCGAAACAGCCGAAGCCTTAGCTTTCCTCGATGAAATTCAACAAAAGGCATCTGAACCGATAAGCAGACCATCGTCTGCTGTTCACAGTATCTCTAGGTCTGGTACTCCCACAGTCAGGAAGAGCACAGAGAGAGTCAAACTGGGAGGAGGAACACCAAGCTCGCTATTGCCTCACGGTGGTGGTTCTGCAGCAGCTTCGGCTACATCTTTACATAGACAATTGTCGTCGTCGTCTTCTGCTGCGGATAGCTCTGCGACTGCCAAGACCTCGTCTCCTGCTGCTGCGGCTCAGAGTTCTGCTGGTGGGGGATGGGGCTGGACTTCGGTTTGGAATACGGCTTCTGCTGCTATTCAGCAGGCGAAGACGGCGGTTGATGAACAGGTTAAGCATCTGCCTAGGAATGAACAAGCTAGGAAGTGGGGTGAGGGTATGCTTGAGTATGCGAAAAATGCTCAGTTGGATAAACTTGGTATGTCGCATTTGGATATCACCTCTCTGAGATTCTCTTTCTGATGAGAGGCTGGTTTAGGTCAAGATTTCAAACGGGTTGGATTATCTACGTTAACGGATATCCTCAACGTCGTCGCGCCTCCTATTTCAGAACATGAAGTTATTCAGGTGTGGCTAAGCCACGATATGCAAGGCTACGATGGCATCGAAACATTAACGTATCGCGCCCTCGCACGAGTCAGTATCCCCCTTCTCCCTTTCACATATCAAACACAGACACTAAATCACATTTACACAGGTCATGGAACAAGTCGAAGGCGGAGATCTCGTAGTAAACAGAGGCAACGAATCCAAACCCAAAGAAACCTCCAACAAAAACCGCGACCTAAACACTGTCGATGGCTACGAAGAGGCAATCAAACTCTCCCAAGCAAACATCGAAGAAGTCATCAAATCTAGTGAAAAATCTCGAGCAAAGCTCAAAGCCAAGTCAACTGCAGCGTCAGAAATAACCACCCCTACGACTTATTCAAACGTTTATCTGCGGATTCAACCTTATTTCACGACCTATCATATTCCTGCTCCTCCTGCTACCTCGCCAACTAATGCATCGTCCTCTGCGGGGATTCCACCATCGACGAATCAGCAGTTATCGTTCCTCGTGTATCTTGCTGATCCGGAGCATCAGTTGATTCAGACGACTACGACGCAGTCAGTTCCGAGTCAGTGGTTAGCGATATGGGACGAGTATGAGTGGGTGGAGGATCTGGTTGCGGAGGCTCTGAGAGTTGGCGTGGAAGTTGTTGGACAGGAGTACATTGTCGCTCGGATGGGATGGGCAGGGAAGGAGGTAAAGGCGGTCAAGGATAAGTTGCACGAGAAGAAGCCAGAGGAAAAACAAGAAGAGGAGGAGGAGGAAGAAGAAGATGAGGAGGAGGAGGAGGAGGAAGAGGAGGAAGAAGAAGAGGAAGAAGAGGAAGTCAAGCCTCCGAGACCTTGAGTGTCTGCCAGGCTCATCTCTGGACAGTCGTTTATATTTTCTCGGGTTCCTTTTCTCTGTTCTTTGTACTATACTTACCTGTTGGCGGTGTAACGGTATAGGAAGTATTCACAATTAAACGAGATGCAAGTCGATAACAATATTCTAGTGAATAAGAAACGTAAGGACTGCTGAGCGTGGATAAAACTACGAACAATCACGGCGTTCCTAGCCCTACTGCTTCTTCGCCTCTTCCTGCTTGGGAGGAGGTGGTAAAGGCTTGAGATTGTCTGGCCTAGGAGCAGTAGTACCATCGCCGACTTGCTCCCAAGGTGATAGAGACTCGAAGTTGCTAAGAAGAAGTGGTAAGATGGGAATGATAGCCGAAGAAGAAAGAGAGTCATGTACCGGAATGCTTGAGTGAGCTGAAGGGGTTCGTAGACGACGCGTTTGCGTTCTTCGTCGTAGCGGACCTCTGTATAGCCCTGTAGTGGATTTAGAATACAAGTAAAGCAAAGAAGTAGTGGACCTACAGTGAGAGGGAAGTCTTTGCGAAGGGGGTGGCCCTCGAAACCTGACTAAAATGAGTCTCACGATTGGCTGATGAGGTTGAATAAGCTAACCGTAGTCGGTGAGGATACGACGACTGTAAAATATGTCAACACGCGCTTTTTAATGGACGAAAGAGAACTCACAGGTCAGGATGACCGTCGAAGAAGATTCCGTAGAGATCCCAAGCTTCGCGTTCATACCTAAATAGCAACAGTCAATTTAGCCGCTTGACCCTCAAAAAAGTTTGCTTGTACTTACCAATCTGCACCACGGAAAATTCCAATAGCACTAGGAACAGGATCCGCCTCTCCAGCATACGTCTTGACTCTAATTCTTCCACCGTATTTGACACTCAACAAATGATACACAACCTCGAAACGTTTCTCGCGCTCGGGGTAGTCGGCACCACTTATATCCATGACACTCTTGAACTGGCATTGGCTATGATCACGGAGGAAAGTGAGGACGGGGACGACGGCGGTGGGCGCGATGTATAGGGTGAGCTCGTCTTTGAGGACAGAGAACTGTTGGATGAATTTAGGGAGGCATTGGGTCAGGTAGGAACCGTATGTGTGCAGGGATTCGGTTGTGGCGGCGTATTTTGTGAGAGAGATGTTGGGAGAAGTGGGCTCGGTGAAAGGAGAGGCGGATGCTGGGAGGTATATGTTAGTAACGAGACAGCAAGGGGATTTCGGGTGAAGTCGTTGCGCACTTGGCTGGATGTGGAGGAGTGGAGTGCGCTGCGCTGGACGAGGACGGATGCGCTGGGAAGAGCAGTGCGCACGGGCCTGGTGGCGATGGCACGGCCTGCCCTGGTAGCGAGGCGGAGGGGACATTTTGAACGAGAGTCGGTGTGCTACAGAGCTCAACTCTTCGGTGGTGGCTAGCTCGCTCGGGATTTGCCGGTCCCGATCACAACACCGTGAATACTAAGCGCTCAATAGGACGATCACTTGCCATGGCTCAGCAAAACGATATTCTGGACTCGCTCCCTTACTATGACGATGATTTGCAGAAGTTTCCATTATTGAAGGACAAGGTTGAGCAGGAGATTGCGAGAGAGCTGGGAAAGGTCCCGAAAGAGCTACATCCAAATGTGCCACCGGAGGTGGAACTCTTTCCTGTTCGTGAGCGGGTTTTCGTGTTTAATGGCATTATGAGTGGTGCGCTGATAACATATATAGAACAACCCGCTGCTACAGGCCGAGATTGCCCGTGTTGAGGGGAAGGAGCAGTTCCCTTCGCTGGATAGTCTGCGGTATCAGCTTCCTGCACCAACGTCTACGCCTGCGACGGACGAGGACTGGAAGGCTGCGCTGGACAATGCTCGGTCGCAGCTGGAGCACCAGCGGATACGGTATGCGCCTTTCTCTCATTTCGACTGGTCGCCACTGACCTCGGCGCAGACAGACCAATCTGACATTACTGCAAACGTATGGAGCTAATGCGTGGCGAATACACAACTATCAACTGGAGCAGCAGGCCAAGAACATTGAAACGACGCTAGAACAGCTGAAGGAGCTGACAGTCGAAGTCAACCGCGACAGAAAGAACTCGCAGGTGGGTGTCCTGGCGACTCTCCTAAGCATCCAAATAACCGCTTGTGCTTCCAGGACCGGTATGGCAAGCAGCTGACGGCGCTGGAGACGCGGTGGACGAACCTGATATCGAGTGTGCTGCAGATTGAGATGGCGAACGTCGCGCTGGAGGCCGAGCTGGAGCGGCTGCAGGTGAAGGAGAGCGAGCTTGCGGAGATAGCATAGTGTAGACTAGCAATACAGGCCGGGCAGCGCCGGCGCATTTCCTGATATGACAGGCACTCCGGGCCGGACCGAAGGCAGAAGAAGAGAGGCCTGTTTGTGAGAAGCGGATATTGACACCTTTAACTGGCGGTGTATCACCCAGGTGTGTCCTCTTTTCTGCGCCGTGACCTGTTCCAGTCCGAGGCCTGATCCCATCGGACCCTTCCAGTCCTCGCGGGACCCCCCAATACTCGCTTTACCCAGCGTCTTTAGACGCGTTTATGGCGAATACAGACCACCTGCTCGACGAATCTGCACCCAGGCAAGACGTCCAGGCCCCCTTTTCATCTGCTCAGCTGGCCGATATCCGC
>JANIEX010000315.1:0-38579 GCA_027627405.1 Leucocoprinus birnbaumii
ACGATTGTACAGGTCTTGGTGGAGGAGGTGGTAAGAACGTCGATGATGACGAGGTCGGTGCCTGCGCTGATTGAGGTGAGGAATAATTGTTTCCTCCGTAAGGCTGTGATGCCGGAGAGGGCGGGAATGAATAAGTTTGCTGAGGTTGCTGCTGAGGTGGAGGCGGAGGTGGGGCACCGTACCCTTGTGAAGGAGGTTGCTGATACTGCGACTGATAGCTCGGGTACTGTTGCTGTTGCTGTTGCTGCTGTTGAGCAGGTGGGGGAGGCGGTGCCGAAAAGTGTGAAGATGGAGGAGGCGGGGTATGTTGATACTGTTGTTGCGGAGGATGCTGAGGCGNAGANGGNTACTGCTGAGGTGGNTGAGGTGGAGGTGACGAGTAATACTGTTGGTTTTGAGCAGGTCTCGGAGGAGGTGGTGAAGGGGTATACTGCTGATACGATTCCTGGTGTCGATGTGGCGGGTGAGGGGGAGGAGGTTTGCTCGGTGAGTCTCGCAAATTCATCCCAGCTAACGCAGAATCCAAACCCGATTGTCCCGACGGTGGAGGAGGCGGCTTGGGGGGGAGGAGACGATGAAGCAACTGCACTCAAACGTTTTTCGGTTTCGAGCTTAGCAGCTAATGCTTCACGCTCAGCGGCTCGTCGAGTCGTATATCCGCGAACGTTGGTGGAAAGCTCCTTGGCCATTTGCGACAGCTCGGAATAGAACTGTAGACCTTTGGCGATACCATCGCGAACTTCCATGTATCCATCTCGAGCTCTTGAGAACCGTCGTACGGTATCCTTCTTCCTCTTCTCTCGTTCTTCCCATTTCCGTGCCCCAGGTCCTCGACCGGCTAGGTCTTTCAGGCCCTTCCAGAGTGTAGAAACCTCCTGAAGCACGTTCTCCTGTGCATGTACAGTAGAGGCTAGTCGTTGTTGATAAGGTCGGAATTTCTCAAGTTCGGATGCAAATAGCGTGGGCTCTACGCCAGAGTTGCGGCGGTTGAGCAAGAGAAGATGTGAGACGTCGTCACTTTGTACCTGACGAGCAATGTGAGGAAAGTCGTTGTTGATCATTAGGTCTACATACCTTCTCTTTAAGATCCTTAAGCACTTCATTTCTCTCCTTCGCAATCTTGTGCAACCTCGTCAACCTCTCCTCGATCTCATCAACGAAGCCCTTAATTTTCCTCCTCTCCCTAGTATCCTCTTGCTCAGAACTAACATCCAAGTCCAACAAATTATCCGCCCCTGACCCTCCTCGCTCTCTGAAAACACCTTCGAGATTTGGGCTCAGTAATAGCTGAATATCAGCTCGAACGGAGTCCCACAGATGCTGAACTTGTTGATCTGATGTCGCAGCAGCTTCTAGTGAGGTTGAATGACTCTTCAAATCCTGGCGCATATTCTTCGTCAATGTGGCTGAAGGGTCCTGAGCCCATAAATGCTCGTATTTGACCCTCATCATTTCACATTCTCTCGACTCAATCTCCAAGTCTCTACTGACGCCATCTAGCTCCTGTTGCACGCTTCCTTTGGCTTTCGCCAGATCTCCCAGGAGGTTTTGGACGGGCTCTCTTTCCTCGACGAGACCAATGTCTTCTTTCCATCGTCTGACATCCAGAGGAACATCCTCTCCTTCTCCGACCTCTCCCTCGGCCATAGCCTTAAACCGGGTCAGACCTTCACGAATACCCATTCCCTCAACGATACTCCTCGCTTCCCCCTCAGCAGCATCTGCTTTTTCCACTTCACCTCTGACCAACTTGGCTTTCTCCTCAGAGTACACACTGGCACTCTCGTGTACACTAAGCGGGACCAACTTGATAAAGAAATCCTGGCCGATGGTCTTTTGGACATCAGGCGCAGCGTAGACATCGTGTATATGAATAGCCGTTGCTACAGCCGTTTTCTCGATATTGGGTAAAGCTTCGGGTGAGGGGAGTATAGCGTTGTAAATCAAGTCATTCTCGCGTTGAGCTTCAGACTTCTTGTCGGTACAGATTGCGAGGTGTGCTTTAGAACGTTCGTGTAAGGATGTACCGGCGTCGGAGGGGAGGTTAGGTGACACTGTGGATACAAACATGGAGGAGAATGATTGGGCGGATTTAGTAGCTTCTTTGGCAAGCGTTTCGGCGAGAGTGAAACGGACGAGAGCGTCCCCGTGTTTCGTAGCCGCAGCATCTGCGAGTCCACGGTAATATTGAGCAAGAGATTGGAAGTATTTGCTCTTTACCTGCGATTGTTGTTAATCAAGTGAAGGATGGAAGAGGGGCTTGTGACGTACTTGGATGATGGTAACCCAGTTCCGGTCAAAGATTCCTTTGCCCATAAACTCCTTCACATCTTCACTGAGAGTTGTATACATGTATGCGGCTTGCGCAGCAATCTTTGAAACCAGCGCATTTCCTTTCTTTTCGTCCGTACATTTCTCGAAGAAGACTTCGGTTGCCTGGGCAAGGATAATATCCACGAGGAACTTGACAACCTCTCGACTTAGATCAGTCGAAGGAGCGTGAAGAAAGTTCTCGTTTATGTAGTTCAGCATCCCAGCCGACGTGCGGAAATAGTAGAAAGCGCGTTTGACACCTTCTGGGTCTGACCGGGATTGGGATGCTGCGATTGCGCTGTGTGTGGCGGCAATTTGGAATAAGACGGAGGCTTTCTCGTAGGCGATGGAGGTTTGAGTAATAAGTTTGTTGGTGAATGCATCGCGCCAGGGAAAGTTGACGCGAATTTCTGGAAAACGAAGTTCTAGGAGCTCGAGCTGGCCAAAGTACTTGTACAGAAGGTCCCTTGCTGTTTGGACAACAAAGCGCTTGGATTAGCCAGTAGAACAAGATACTGCATGAGCAGTTTCGCACCAGTAAAGTCACTACCGGCACCCTTGACGGCATCCTGCCGACACCGTTGCAACGATTGACACTCAGCGGCATAATTATCTGGATTCTCGCCGTATGACTGCGAGATAACGTTCCTTATCGGCGCTGTCCAGTCAACATCGTCTGTCGCCTTCTTTGGAATGGATATCATAGGCGACTGGTGCGCCATTGTAGAAGATGATAGTAGGAGGGGTAAAGAGATATGCGCAGCTCCGCTGTCGGTGACAGGGGAGACTGGCCGCGAGTGTGGGTAATCTCCGGTGTTTGGATCGAGGGATGAAACCAAATAAAAGACGTCGGGCTCCCCCGGTCATTTGTTCGTGTTCGACGTTTGTTACGCTCTCCTCGTTTTTCAACATGTCCAAGCCGTCGTCGAGTGAAGACATTCTGGGTCAGAAGGTGTGATACACTTACGGTGTTGCCGATTTTTTGCTGATTTTCTTGTCAGTATGACCGCTGCTGTAGGTTTATTCGCGTTTCTTGTGATTCACAAGCTAATTGGAGATTGGATACAAAGTGGCAGACCTCCTGGTCAAATCGTGCGCCATTTCGGCATATTTCTTCTTGTATTGATTCTGACTTAGAAACGCAGTGGTGTCGGCTTCAGCGTAGGAGTTGTCGCCTCTGTAATCTTCTTCCGCCGTATGTCGTCACACGCGCCTTTACCCTCACCCGCTCAACCAATACATTAACAACGACATAGGACGAACATGGCCTATCGCCCTCTCGACTGGTTTCGGTGCTGGGGCAGCATACGCAGACTGTGACCGTTCCTTCAACCCCGCCCGTATCCCCGGCACTCGTGTGCTTTCACAAAATGAAGCTGCTACTCTCCAAGGAAACAAGTCGAATTAGACGTGTTATTATGGTGGATAGGTGGTAGAGAGTAGCATTGGTGTTTGACTTCTGGAGAATCCTTCTTTTTCAAGCATTTCTCGCAATAGATTTCCTTCCCCGCTTTCATGTATTCGGAATGCAAGGACTCTAATCTTCGGCCAGTTTTGACTGACTATCCTGTGGAGAATTTGATGCTAGCCCAATCTTCGGTTTCTGGGTATTGTCACTGAACTTCCGCTGCTCTTCGCCTAGTACTAAGCGTCGGTAGAGCACGTCTAGAGGTTTCTGCGTCACTTGTCTTGTCCATGAAAAACAGCGAGGGTGAGACGTACATCCGCAACCAACCATAAGTGGGAGCGACCATATTATGGTCCGTATTCGTTGTGCTTGTGGGTGAAGCTGCTGCTTTGCCATGGTCTCTGAACGAGAGCTAGGTTCTGCGACTGAGCCTGGCCGTTCGGCTAGCCTTGATCGTCGGACTTTCGAATTTCGGCATGATCCTCGGCATGATCTCCGCGTCTACTGCCAGGGCGGGCCATGAGGAGAGCGCTTGTAGTCTGCAACCCTGTAGTACACTTCACGAACTTATCGGTCTATCAATTTGGATTGTTCTACAAGTATGTTAGTGATCTTTAATGTCTAGCACCAGGGACGGCTTTTCCTCCTTTATCGGTTGGTAGGCGGCTAGGTGGCTGTGATATGATACGTTAGGCCGCCTCCGATGAATTACCTATACACAGCTCTCGCTATTTCTTCCTCTCCCACAACCATCTCCACATACAGCATCCGCAATGTTTCAGGGAGCACACGATTTTGTCCTCAACAATACCCAGATCACCACCACCTCTCATGAACCAGGATTACCTCCAGGATCTGGTCCGTTGTTTCAAATAATCTTAGCAACTGTGAATGTACTTATGTGACAAACCTGCCACTTAGACCTTGAAAAGCTCTTAGACAGCTCCATGCCCGATGCTTTCCACGATTCCTCAGCCCGATATCCTCCACCTAAATGCCATCTCGGTACTCGCAAGGACTACATCTCCAGAATCACAGACTGGGCCCTCGGCACTTCGGATCACACGGAGCCCATTCTTTGGATGTATGGACCTTTTGGCGTCGGCAAAACTGCAGTTGCGCAAAGTTGTGCAGAGGTGCTTGAAGCCGAAAACAAACTCATGGCCTCTTTGTTCTTCTCGCGCGTGAACATGCGATACGACTCAAATCGAGTCTTCACCTCAATCGCATACCAAATAGCCACTGAATTCCCCTCGTTTGCGGCAATACTCGATCTAAAGATTCGCAAAGATCCACTCCTACCAAAGAAGTCCTTACCAAAGCAATTCGATGAGCTGTTGGTCGCTCCTCTCCGTGAACTGGGTTCCGATGCGTTAGGATTCGAGGGGTTACTGATAGTTGTGGACGGACTGGATGAATGTGAAGGAACGGCAGAGCAATGCGCGCTCCTTAACCTGATTGTCGAATCAACTCGGCGGCAAACAACACCCTTTCGGTGGTTTATTACCAGTCGGCCTGAACCTCACCTCCTCAGCATCATGAGAGCTCCAACGGTGGCCGCCGCACTATACCAGTTAGAGCTTCCCGTATCTCGTGATATCGACCACGAGATCCTATTATACCTCACTGATGAACTCCAGAAGGTTGGGGAAGCACATGGTCTAGGGCAGTGGGTGTCAGAAAGCCAACTTGCACTCTTAGTAGAGCTGGTTGCTGGTCTATTTGTGTATGCCGCGACCATCATCCGCTTTATCGTCGATCCGAACTCACTAGGGCCCGTTGATCAACTCTCTGGAATCCTCATATTTGCGGCGGAACGAACAAGAGCGGGGATCAAAGACCCACTGAAGGAGATGGACCTATTCTATATGCTCATCATACATCGGCTTCAGCCTCGTATCCAACTCAAGGTTCGAGAGGTACTACTTATGTATTGGCTTCACCGGAGTCAGCCACTATCTGCCGACGTTCTCGCCAACTTGTTGGGCATGTCAGTCTTGCAAGTCCTTTATGGATGTGATTTTTTGCAGTCAGTTCTCGACACCCGGTCCTTACTCCAGAAAGGCATGATGTATTTCAACTTTTATCATGCGTCTTTCATGGACTTCATGGCCGATATCCAGAGGTCGGGTATATACTCCATTCATTGTGCCAAGGACGTCAACGATCTCTCAAGGAGGCTCATACATCAAGTCAATGGGATGCATTCTCTCGCAGCTAGTATGTCTTGACAGTTTCGAACAGATCGACCGGCTCATATTTTTCTAATTCACAGTCAATCGATCGAAAGAAGTCAACATTCTCGTGTACAATCATCTGATTTTTGCGTTATTCAGCCTTTGCGGGATAATTGGCCTTCCACTAGATATTGATACTACTACTACAGCTTTAGCAAGCATTGATTTCCGCATGATACCGAAGCTCATGGAGCGTGGTACCTTTCTACGAAGAGTGATCATCAATGTAACTAGCTTCGAGCAAAATGTGCGTATATTCGCTCATGTCGTGCTTTTTTCAATACTGTGGTTTTGCTGATGCTGAAGAAGCTCCCCCTCCAACTTCGTGACAAAATAATCCGACCCAGCAAGAACCCACTTCATCATGTTTGGAAGGTTTTGGGATCAAATAATCCCTACATTTTGGGGCACGGGAAGAACGAACTCGTTTGCTGGTCCCACGATGGTCAGATCGATTTGACGCATGTGAGTATTCTAGTCTACGACTTAGCGTGGTCCTTACCATTCTCTCCAGTGTTTTGACCTAGATAATTCTACACTGTATAAGGCATCGCAAGTACTCTTCAAGCCTCGACGTGTAAGAGAGATGGAGAGACATGTCCAAATAATGGAGCAGGAACTTCTTCGGAGACTAGAGCTTGAAGGAAGACCCCAGCGGACTAGCTCAGAGCCTACGGCGTCTGAGGTAATATCAAGCTCCATCCATCCTTGATTGCTTTTAGCGGTGTGTTGTAACTTGAAGAAGACGAGGCTCATAATAGTATAATCATAAGCAACGTAAATCCCATATCGCATTTACGATACCTAGTTACCTGCTGGTTGAGAATACTGTAGGAAATACTAGTGACAGTCTGAACACGCTTAAAAGAAAGGTCGTGATGGTCTAGGATATCGTATACACTCCTTCCCAGGACACTATTCCTACGATCAAGTTTGAAGGCTATTATTCCAGATGGCGGTCAAGTCATTATTCTATCACTGAATGGGTCGGGATGATTCTCACACTCTTTAAACTCTGCGAAGCAGTCGGTCTTTGGAGGCTAGAGTAATCTAATTTAGACTCATGAACAGCAATAACCTGGGTTCAACAGGCTTGAAATGACATAGATCTTACTGTTGGCATAGAACTTACTGGTATCTACAAAACAAGAACAAGGCCTCAGGAAGTGCAGGAAATATCACATAGATCTCAAACGCGAAGGCTAAATCAAGGAAGCTAAGGACCCAAGAAAGATGAACATCTGTGAATGTCAAAGGGAAATAATCCTCGTCCTAAGCTCTGCCATTGAATGCTCAAAGTGTGCACCAGGACAGCCCATAAACATCAACGACGTAGGGATTTTGAGTTTATGTGAGAGCGCTGCAACGGTCTTCGGTTCAAAATCGCCCGAAACGAGGACCTGTGAAATGAATATGATTACTCGCTGCAAACTGTTCAGGAGTTTTCTTACAAGATCAATCGTGAGCTCTGGGAAAGCTTCGTCGAGAACTAGCAAAAGATGGAACCACATCAGAGCTGAATGAGACAGATGATGACAAGAGGAGACGTACTTCGGGTATTAGCTTCTAATTCCGACGGAGGTCCCTTTTCCGCGTCGGAAAGGAAATGTACAATCATCACCCTCGAAGTTTCTTCATTCTTCCGTACGTAAAGCACCATTCGGAACAACCAATTTATCTACGCCTACATCAGCTCTTCCTCGCCTGAAAAAGCTCAACGCAGACTTTGACATACCTCATCGGAGTTGACTAGAATACAGACAGGCTGTCTCTTCAGATTCCGTATGGCTTGAATGATCCGGTCACCCCATCGACAAGTGATCTTCCATCGATGAAGCAACGGATACTGATCATAGGTCCAGTATAATCCTCGTAGGATTTTAGATTTGTTTTGCGTGATAAAGAAGATGGCGGTTATGCCGATAAGGTATGCTGAGAAATAGCTGCGGCGGAAATGTCAGTCACAGGCACCGACCGACAAAGCTGGAGCGGGCGTACCCAAAAGTTCTGGGATTGACGGCGATATTACCCGCAGCAGCCGCGCACATGATCAATATAGCGGAGAAAACTGTGGATAAGGGTGTTCCCCTGACGCGCTTTAGCCAACCACGGTTGTACTTCAATAAGAGTAACGCAACGGGAAACTGGGACATCACAGTCAACCAGACCAGAGAAAACCTGCAGAAATAGACTCAATCTCTAATCAGCAGAAAGTGAGGAAATTGGGCTTACATTAGAGAAACGACTTCTAAACTTCCACCAGCGCTTGCATACAACAAGGCACAGAATGCCGTGAACGAAAGAATCGAGACATAAGGAGCTCCCGAAATAGGAAAACGTTTGAAGAATATAGCAGGCAGCACTCTATCTTGCGCGAGTTGACCAAATAGTTCACAAGATGCCAAGATGCCTGTAGAGAAGTGTTGAGTTACCCTTTTTTCGAACAGTGGATCCTGATATTGCGACCATACCTGTCAGCACCCCACCACATAAGACAATGACAGCGTCGATGACGACCAACACTCGGAGCCAGCGCCCTGCCGCCTTGACGCAATCTATTTCAGCGAGATGGTAACAGAAACCCAGATTCGGCTCACCAAAAGACCGAGAGCGCTTAATACATTAGCTCCTGATAAGACAGTGTCCAGTGGGACAATCGCAAGGACTAGAAGCATGATTATGCTACTGAAGGCCATTGCCGGGAGGTGTAGATTCCGCAAGACTTTCGGAAACTGATTATCACGAATGCGTGCAACGTAAGCTGGGCAACCTGGAAGCCTCTCGGGATGAGGTCTTGAATATTGAGGCAAAAGGCAGGCTCACATTCAAAACCAGTCAACCCAAGCATGCCGAGGCTGAAACCATAATAAATCTGCTTGAGGATCTGAGCACCGCTTGTGCCACCCCTTGATAGACCCAGATTCCAATTCTCCCGAAGGCGGGTGCTCCCGATATGGCCCCAATGAACCATCGAGGCGATTATAAGGATAACCATAGCAAGTACCTAGTGAGAATATTGGAACACTAGGTATCTCAAAACCAAGGCGACACGTACGTGAAATGAAAGAACAGAAAGGGCAATTCTCGCGCTATCGCGTATACCAGAAAGACTGATACAGACGAATATCACAATCACTATAGCCGCACCGACCCATGTCGGGAATGGAAGTGTAACTTCACCAGCAAGGTAAGTTGACGCGGTAGCGGCTGATACAACCGAAGTCGACGCAAAATCAAGCAACAAAAGTGCAGCAGAAACGAGGGCATGCGGCTTCGAAGAAACATTGAGGCTTTAAAGAAAGGCTACATTAGCCTCTAATAGATGACCCCATGTTAGGTATACTCACAAGTACGTATATGGTCCTCCGCAGATGGGTAGAGCTTCCGCTAACTCTTCCATGATCGGTCTCCAAAGAAATAATATAAGCGTCGTGACAGTCAGAGAGATAGGAGAGCTATATGGAATTAGATTCAGTTCAGCTTTATAGTTAACAAACTCACAACACGCCTCCCGCTGCAACGACTGGTGGAAGCGCGTAGAACACGCTCCCGAGGACAGCATTTCCAGCCAGGGCGCTGGCAGTGAATTGTCCGAGTATTCTCTCGTTTCTAACAACCCCTATACTAGACTCCCCAGTAGCCTTGTCCTCCTCCGTAAGGGAGATTCGTCGCATTTCGCCCCAGCCGGAAAACTCGAATGCATTGGGCAAATGTAGAAACCTAGAAGGCAAATAGCTCGACTTCACTTTCGGCTTTCTGACGCGTCGATATATAATAGCAAACTGGGACGATTCAAACGGAGGAGGGGCGTCGTCGTCGCGTCCCAAGCCGCTTGGGACACGACGAAGAGGTGTTGATGGAGGATTGATTGCGATGAATCCATGGTCGTAATTTATGTTAGGTTCCGACATCCTGGTAAAGAGAAAAAGCTGAGAGTTGGTGAAGAACAGATTGTAAGAACTTAACGCACGCGTCGTTCCGTAATGAGATCTGAGATCTCGAAGAAGGGTTGAAATGAGGACAATGATTGAGGCGTGAGTGTTTGAACTGAGATCAGATTATACAGCGAACAACGAGCAGCTTCGGTGCCATTGCTAGACCCAATGCTTTGGTGACTGGTAGGAGTTGTGGTTGTGGCAACCTAAAAACGAGTGGCCAGGGTTCAAAATAGCAGAACATCGATCAAATTTCCCATCACCCAGGAGTAGCCGTGAGTCCGTGACAGACACTCCTATTTACTGAGTACACAAGTATTGTGAGCCGAGTGTTATCTTTGACGGATTCCTCCAGTCAACTGAAAATTACCACCCGTACTGCCCGCAGTCATCAATTAGATATGTTTTTGCGGTAAATTCGAGTACTCGATATTCAAACACAAGGGTCTTGCTTTGAACGATGGCAATGCCAAAAAAATCCTCTTCGACTCTGTGACAAAATATTCGATGGAGTCAGCATCCCTTTCATCACTTGTAGAGAGCTTCGGGATCAATGTGCCACTACAGTTCGGGATTTGGCGAAAGTGAACTGCTGCACCGGTCTGATAGGGCTGGCTTGATTTGTTTGACACCAGTGAGCGCTCTCGTTCTGCAGCCTTTACCACTGCGTTGAGTGCTGGACAGTTTCGTCTTGAAACATTGTACCAAGATTTCCACTCGGAGGCGGCCCCTAGAATCAGGAAACGGATAACAGGTGACAGTGTCGCCGGATCCTGGTACTCCTGGGGAAGTGATCAACTCAATGAAGAGGAGTGACCTCTTTTTTTTTTTTTNTTTTTTTTAATCATAGAGGAGTGACCTCTCTCCCTGGCAAGCACCCTGCCAATGGCGGAAATAGAAACATACTGCACCTGAATGTGCATCAAGAGCCCGCTCATCGACCTGATCTATCTTGTCATCGCTTGAGTTGGTAGAGAAAAACCAGTTCGGCAGTAGAGCGGAGAAGCTTCAAATGAGAAATGGTGAAGACAGTAGAATTGGTCTTGACTTCCGGAAACGAGCTGACAACGAGGAAAGCACGCGTTACCGTCGACAGCCATCGACACAATGTAGATCATCATGATGATCATTCGACCAGTTGACTAGGACTGATCGTGCCATTCGAAATCATTGGTCGATCATAACTCGGCATTTAGCGCTTATACGGCTCGAGTGACGTTGGTTGTCAGAGGTCCGCCTATCTTCTCTAAGTATCAAGTACTCGAGTTGTGTGCGAATGCGGTTGACAGCAGCATGCATATACTATTCTCATGCCTAAGGGAGGAACGCTCCGCTTCTCTTTCCCTCACTACTAGCTTCAATGCTACTCGAGACCGTCGCGGCAATTGTCTCCCGGTTTCTGGGGAAAGACGCCCCTCTTGATGAGGGCCAAAACCTTCCGGAACGTACTCAGAGAGGCAGCTCTCACTCTCAAGACTCTGGACAACAAACACCGACAGTTGTGAGACAGACAAACTCCAGGGTCTATGCTTACGCAGCAAACATAACACCCGACGGATGTGAGTGTTGAGTTGGCGGTTGCAGACGCTGACTAGGCTATCTGACTCAAGCACTAACTTTCAATTACATAGATCAGTTATCTTCTGTGCCTACAACTCTCTCAGAGGATGCAAAGGCCGGTTTCTTTCGATTCGCCCACGATTTTATCATCAACAACCCTACCTTCATCACTGAAGTCATCCAAACCGGAGACCTCGGCAAGTTATCTCCATGATACGAGAAACTCAAGGCACTCATTACGTTTCAAATTTCAGGAATGCAAATTCTTGCCGAAAAGCGGATGGCTGGAGCAGAAGTCGATTCCGATGCGCGGAAATATGCTCCGCGATGCCACCCCGAGACTCGTAGGACTTTACGGGCGCGCATTATCAACTGGATTGAGGGAAAGCAGACACGCTATTGGCGAATGCTTTGGGTTATGGGTCCAGCAGGCGTTGGAAAGTCTGCTGTGGCGCAGACGGTTGCTGAAGAGATGAAGGCGCAGGGACAACTGGGTGCAACCCTTTTCTTCTCCCGCCTGAACCACCGAGATGATCCGTCCAAAATCATCCCCACACTCGCGTATCAGCTTGCTGTGAAGCATCCGCAATACAAGCTGATCATCAACCGCCGGCTAGCGGAAGATCCGACCATCTTTGAGAAGACCCTACGCACTCAACTCAAGGAACTCATCTTTGAACCTTTCCGTACCATTATGGTTCGTTTTCCATCTACTGTCATCAAACCTATACTGGTCATCTTGGATGGGCTGGACGAATGTAGATGTGCGGAAGCCCAGTGTGAGATCATCGAGTGCATCGCCGAACACGTTCGCAGCACCGACGTGTTTCCCATTATATGGCTCATCTGTAGCAGGCCCGAATGGCACCTGAAGTATCTTGTCACCATGCCAGACTTCCCTACAGCTTGCAGGCGTGAAGAGCTCAGGATTGACGATTTGGAGGCCCAAGAAGACGTTGCTCTTTTTTTGCACGCTGAGTTCGCCAAGATTCGTCTACGGTTCCGCGATTACCTTAGTCCTTCGTGGCCTCCAGCAGATGCTGTGCAGCTGATTGTAGCGACTGCATCTGGGCTCTTTGCACTCGCGGGAGTAGTAGTTCGCTTCATTGGAGATGAGGCCGTCGGTGATCCATCTGCTCAACTGGCCACTTGTGTAACCTTCCTCGGTGGTAAAAGTGTGCCCGGGGCAATACACCCGTTACACGCCCTCGATCTCCTCTATCGTCAGATCTGGAACAACGCCTCATCTCCGACCGCCAACGTTACGGCAAGACGCATTCTTGGAGCGTATATCCTGTATTCTCATACTACACCTTTATCAGCTCAAGCTACGGCCAACCTTCTCGGGCTGCGCCAACCGGAATTCTATAATTCATCGAAGCATCTGCACTCTGTCCTCGATATTCCTGGTGCAGCCGAAGCATTGCAACAGCCTGTGCGGTTTTATCACACCTCTTTCGGGGATTATTTGATACAACCTCTACGTTCTCGAGAACACTCGGTTGATGAAGGATCGGTGAATTACAATGTCGCAAAACATGCAATTGAGCTGCAAAAGAAGTGGGCCATCGGGGAAAAAGGATGGGGGCTATCACGTACATCCCCAGTATCCATTCACATTTCTTTCACCGCAGGACTCACGTGGGACGCTACCTCAGAGGACGAGAGCCAGAATCTACTTCATACTGTGCGATCTTTTATATATCGAGCTGGGTGGAAGGCTTGCTCCAAACTCGAAGGCCAGAATGCAATGGATGTAGTTACACTACTGGATGATTTCGAGTTCCAGATACCAGTGTTCGGGGAATTTTCTCACTTTGTCTCTTGGCTGTATCACCTGGTATGTAAGGTATATACTCTCAGGGCTCCTACTCACCAAGACTAACGGTATTTTACAGGGCCCCTCAAAACAGTCGATCCTTCACTTTCGAAGTTCCAACTGCCCAGCGCACCATTCTTTTGGCGCAAAAATACCCATTTATGCTCCGTCTGTGGATTTTGAAAGAGAAATAGCTCCGTTTGGGGACAAGCACTCTGTATCTTTGCACCTGGGGCGAGGGTCAAGAACACGTGAATTCGCCATAAAAAGGAATGCAGGGGTTAGTGACTTGCCCAAGCTCTCGAAAGCTCGACCTGATAATACATCTTTTCATTTCACTTTTTCCCGATGATAAGGATGTTCGACCTTATTCTGTGCATAGTTGCTTGTTTTGCTCTGAAAGTTTCGGTAGCCGACTGAGCCTAGAATGTAGGTGCTTCAACGCAGATTGCCATTGATCTGACTGACCTCTTCCAATACAGATCACATGAATACCCACCGTAGAAGCGGCTATATATAATTTGGACTTAGGTCAACATTTACTACTACATTATCACTCTCGTTTCCGTACCGCGGAAACACATTGTCCATACCATAGTCCTAAAATCTTCCAAACATCTTCAGTCTCCCACACCGTCTCGTATCGCATTTAGTGATTGCCGTACGGTCCTCTAAGCTGGTCGGCAAAGTCCTAGGCCGCAAGCTGCTTCCTCAATATCCTCCCCCGGTCTAGGATTGCATCAGCCTCAAGGTAACAACCTTTCAACCATCGCCGCGCCTCTCCAATTTTCAATGTTTCATCTCCCCCATCATGAAAAGCTGTTCTCGCGTGAAGAACCCGTCTATTATCGAAAAGAGCAGCATCTCCTTCTCTGAGGGTATATTCGTAAATGTTGTTTGGTTCATGGAGGAGTCTCGAGAACTCCTTCAAGGCCGAGTAGAATTCTTGTGGGGTGTCGAGAGGGAGGGGGGCTTGGGCGTAAGGGGAATAGTTGATGTGACCGATACGCCTCTCTGGAGAAGTCGTCGATGCAGGGGCTAATTCAATGGTGGTGTGCTCCTGGAACAAGTGGTGCCCGTCGTTAATATAATGGAACGGGACCGGTGTCTTGGCGAGGATGTCAAGGTAGCCCGGATTGGTCTTTCTCAGCGTCTCGGCTGCTGCGAGCGCATCAACGAAGATGGACTTTCCACCTTCCACCCTATTTCGCAAGCAATGGAGAATTTGGTATCGTGGTGGATGTTGAAAATATCTGTAGAATACGCCACTGAGAGCGCGTTAATAGTTGCTTCAAGGAAACTTACAGCAAGTCCATATGAAGGCCCAGGTTCAGGTTCGTATACGCGATGTTCTTGCTCTCAGTCTTACGGTTGACGACATCCCATAAAGAGCCATAAAATGTGTACCTGATCTCTCCAAACATCTCGGCCAACCGCCTCAACTCACACTCGTCGTTCCCCGTCTTCTCATTGGGGACACCAGATACAAGGAGTAAACCATACTTCCCTAGTTGGTCGAAAGCCCTGGCAAGCCCATGCACGGTCAGAAGCTCTTCGTAAGGGATGAATAGATTTGTTCGCTGAATTGACTGGTTATC
The DNA here is from genome assembly GCA_027627405.1 of Leucocoprinus birnbaumii. Taxonomy (NCBI): domain Eukaryota; kingdom Fungi; phylum Basidiomycota; class Agaricomycetes; order Agaricales; family Agaricaceae; genus Leucocoprinus; species Leucocoprinus birnbaumii. The sequence goes on from JANIEX010000315.1 coordinate 14,871, forward strand.
CCAGGCTTCTTCAACTAAATTCCCGTGGAATTCATGTAACTTCGCTTTGTCAGAGTGCAGCTCGAGGAAAGAACGTGGAAATACGGAGCTGTGACCGTCGGACCACTTAATCTCGAGTTCTGTTGCACTAAGCCTGATCCCGTCGGATGAAAGAGATGCTGGCCTGATGTCATGAGGAATGTCAGATGTACGGTGGAGTTTCGTTTTCACTCCAGGATGTATAGATGATTGGCATGAGTCGCGAAGCCAGATGTAGGGAAATGTGGTGTTATTGAGAGCGTGAATAGTAATCCCCGTTTGTGCTGGTGTGATGGATGACCATCCACGTTTCGGGCGTTGGATGGAAGTGCCAATATGCTCGAGGACTCGTCCACTGTGCGTCGATGCGATGGTACGGGCAAACATCTGTTATTAAAGCAACAAATGAGATCCCGGTAGGCCTGGATAAAAGAGGGGAAGGGAAAGTGACATTTAATGTGAACGTAGAACCGGGTCTATTTGAACCTCTGGTAAATAGTTAGGAGACATCCAGGACAGTGAATCTGAGACTGCCCGAGAGAAGCCTTCCAATTACTTAAAACGGTCGCACGTGTCATGCTGTATTGGGGCAATAATAGGTATTTACGCCATGCCGAGTTTCATGAAAACACAGATGTGGAGTGGATGCTCGCAGAAGAACGTCTGAAGCTAAAGAAGTTAAAGTCGATATTGAAATTGGTTCAATGGTCTTGTTCAGAAACCGTAGTGTCCGGGCGAAACCAGACTTGGTCAGCACAAGAAAAATACTCTCTTGGCGTTCAAGCTCCAAGGAATGATCAAAATAAAGATGTTACGGAGCTTAACGGCTTCGGCTTGTCCGCGTATAGGGTTAAGTGCGTTGACGCTTACGCAGAGCATCGTGCTACACGGTAAAGGGACGTTGAGGGATGATTATTGACCCCAGTGAGGAAACAGAAGCTCCTGAAGACTCACTAGGATAGGTTACTGCCCAAAGGGCTATAAAGAGCGCAGAAAACTCCGGGAGAAGCTATCACGAAGTGCGAACGGTGGAGTAGTAATAGTGATGGCTGGCACACAGCGATACATTTGTACACTTGGGACTCGGGGATTAAAGGGGTGGTCCTTTTTCAACTTGAAAGTCGATGAATGTGAATTAATTTTGCAGATCTTTGAATTCGGCGAACGGACTTTGTGTGGTAGAAAGATCAAGAACCGCGGCAAGCCTAGGATTACTAATTAGCCTGATGAGAAGGCTAGCAGTTATGCCATGAGTGGCACAGTCGGTTTCGCTGTGGGTGACTAGGATACCTCAGGACTCTTGGGCGCTATTCTGAGCTGTCGACCTCTTCTCAGGATGATTCCGACCCTGTGGTAATGAGAGGCCTCATTTGATGGTCTCTGTAGATTGTGTCGAAGTTTGACCGGCAAAGACCGTCCTGCCTTCCCACAGAATTGCCACCATCTGCCTACCATCTGCCTCCATCTGGATCTCTTCCGATATGTACAACCCTGACATTACAATCATTCAACGAACGACATCATCTGAAGATACTGCTCTCTAAATGGTTTATGCTGGCTTCGGACTCTCAACTATCATGGTAGAAGGCAAACACGTTTGACGCTGAGAGGGCTCTAGCATCAACGGCTTTATCATGCATTGGGACGAACGTTCGATTCAAGTTTGAGAGCCGACGGAGCCTGCCAGTCGATGAGCGGGAATTACTTGCCTCGCACTCAGGCTAGGAGCCACGAGAACACCAACGGGCTTACAAGGTGGATGTCGTGGCCATATTAGGGTCAATAGGGTCAACTAGATCCGAACAGCTTGCACTGGTGACAAGGATGTGCCTAGACTCTGGAGAAGGTCTGGCTCCAAAGGCAAACCGTTAAGCTCCGAAGGCTACATAGGAGCAAGCTGCCTTACAGTTAGGTTAGCTAGCTATAGGCGGCACAAAGGTAGTAGATTACCATTTGTCGCGAGACCCCCAACAAACGGCAACAATGTCGGACTTCTTTCCGTGGAGCTGTCTCGATGGGCGATTTCACGAGCCCTCAAAACCGTATCAAGGCTACGACGCATTTTCGAACTGATTCAAGGGTTCTAGTATCAACGGGGAGACTTGTGAAAGATCTGTGAGTGCCTCGAAAATGTGAGGTGACATCTAGTCCAGCGTTGTGTCCAATAATGGATCCATAATCTTGCTTGGAATCTCTAGCTTAGTCTGCCACTGCGCAACTCCTTACTCCCTCTCATCAGAAGGCTAAACAATGGCATAAGCTTGGGAGATCTTTTTGTGGCTACTTCTTCGACAATCGTGATATCAGAGCGCATTTGTCTGAGGTACGGACATCTCACGCGCGTACAGTATGTCAAAACCAACACCGAAAGACGCCGGAGAGAATCAACAGCTTAAAGTTTTACTCGAGTAAGAAAGGGATTTGAAACGGCAGTCCTCCTTCAGTCTAGCAGATGTCAAGAATGTTGCATACGTCGTTCCGTTTGGTACATGTGGCGCGTACTGGAGAGCCTAGGCTCGGTGACGTGAAGGTTCTTCTGTGCCACTGAAGTACGTTCTGAGTCAGCGAGTAATAGAATCATGGGAACGAAATGGCCCAGCGAGGAGGAGGTTACGCTTTATGGAAGCCATCTCGCGCAAAACCGATCAGACTGAGCTGAATGTTTGAAACATAACGCTCGTCAATCGTTAATTAGTAGCTGCCACTCATGCGAAGACATTGGTGCAATTGATGACGCTTTTGATTGAGAACGAGTTATATAGACGATTATCTGGGTTATGCCGTTGTTGTAGAATTTCCAGACCCAGGCATGTCTCCCCCAATAGGAATATCGCCCCCTATCTTTCCAATAATATAGTAGTTGAAGAAAAGAACTTTGAAGGTGATAGCAAGGCCGAAATGTAGGGCAGCGAGGACGATGATAATTAGTCGTGTAGCCTTTGCTTCAGCCTGTGGGAGATTCAGAGAGGTCAGATAGGCACAAGCCAAATGTCATTATCACATACCGAAGCCAAAACTGGGTAGATGTTTGACCCTAGGAACCAGCCTGAGAGGCCAAACGCCACACCGACAAGGGCCCAGCGCAGGAAGGGGACGGGAATCACGCAGAGAATCTATAACGTGTTTGAATCAGATTCACAGAAGTCCCGAAGGGAACGCCAGATCCACATACCGATACTGGTATCCAAACGAACTGTGCATAGCCCCAGACAGCTATGGCTTCAATGACGCTCCATTCACCCACACCAATGTAACGCAAGGCAAGCCAAAGTAGAACGGGCAAAGCAAGGCCGTAAGCATAGACGATTGATACGGCCATGCTGAGAAGGGTGAAATCGTAGTCGTATTCGGCCTCTGGAGAGAGATACGTGGATATTGACGCCGCAAGGGATGAGGAGAGGTAGAGGGTGAAAATGAGGGTTGTTAGAGTCCAGAATGGCCCATACATGTCCGGGGGATTAAGGTGAGTGGAGATATATGTTCGAGCCTCGGTAGGAATGAGTGTTGTGTAACATCGTTTCAGCACCGTACGGGTATCAACGTCGAAGTATTGCTGATAATAGTCGGTAGTCCAAAATCCACCGCCGCTCTTGCTTTGTGTATTCTGTTCTCTCAGATATCCTATGATAGTATGAGAATGGATGTCCACAAGAAGGTGATAAAGGATAAGACCTCTATCTGTATTCCCAACACCCGCGGAATGGGCCTGATTACCGGAAGGAAGGAAAGCTGCGGGTGCGATTAGTGGATGAGGATGCGTGGTCCCATGATAGGCTAATACATTTAAATTGCAGTGGTTCTGGGCCTTCTTCTAGACGCTGAGAGTCCATGAGGCAAAGAACGGGACAAGAACAAGGAAATTGCACTCACATCGTCTGCTTCGACCTGAACGTATGCCATGATGAGTGGAGGAAAGAGATGTGACGTGTTTGTCCCTGGTGATGGCTGGATTTGAGCTAAAAATGGGTGTGAGAAATCCATCGCCCTTCGCCCTCACGCGAGCGCTCTGTTCGCTCGCTTCGCCACAATCACCCAATTACCTCTACTATACTTTACCCCCGTTTGCCTTCCCCCCCCTTTGTCCTCTTTCTATATTCTCCTCCTCCGACTCCCATAAAAATTTAGAACTACAATACACGGCACCATGAGACTACATTCCAGCTTTTTTCACTCGAAAAGCTGCAGAGTTGAGTGAAATAGAAAAAGAGCTCGTCGTCACGCTTTGTCACGCGCTAAAGAGAGATAGAATGATGTGACCAATGTGACGAGGACAAACGGGCGGGAAAGGCAAACGGGGGTAAAGTATAGTACAACATTTAGGCCGCCAGCTGATTCAGGGCTGTACCAAGTCCCGCCCCTGACTACCCCAATGTTCAACTTCAACAGCGCCTAAGAATCCGACTCACCCTTACTGGCCCCTCATGGCGCCTTATCCAGGTTATTTCGCGGTTGTCCCTCCAGAGCTCCTTCTGAAGATTATATCTCTCATGCCATACAAAGATTTACTCAAACTCTCTTCCACTTGCCGGATTCTACGGAATGACGTCCTACACGCCCGGCTCCGCGAGGGATCCAAGTTCATAAAAATCGATCCCACCTCAGAATCCACTTCCCGCCTTCTCCCGCACTCCTCCGACGGCAACTTCAATAGCTTGGAGAAATGTATTGGCAAGGTCTTGATAACACCCCGAGGGCACAGCTCTTCGAGGCAAAACGAGACTTCATCACAATTAACCTTGCCGAGTCCTGGCCATCCACCCTTCCAATTCGCGTGCTGCGAGATACTACAGAGGCTGGAAAACCTTAGCGCCGTGCACTTCCAAAGCGTCGACTTCGGCCCCGTCTACCTCGAAAAAGANGTTTTCCGAGCTCTCTCGATGGCCCTCCAAGTCGCAAGACATATTGTCATCAGTGATCATGGCTGCGATTTCCCTCTACAAGTCCTCGCAAACTGCCCCAACCTCCAAGTCTTGAGGCTTGATCTCAGGTGTCTCACCTGTGATGTGTATCCTCTGCCTGTGAGTTGGATGCTGGAGCCTAACGGCGAAGCGGTTAGCCCGACAGATATCACTCTTCATAAGGGAGACAATGTCAACTTAAATCGCTTCGAAAGAATCTTAACGATTGAGCCAAGCAAGTTCACCTTCAAGAACCTGAGCATCCTCAGGCTTGGGTACCGTGAAATTGTAGCATTCACGTATAAAGATCTCGTGAATTTCCGCCCTGGAGATTACATCCCGGTCATCCATCCAGAGGGATCGTCAAGCACTCAGGTGGTTGGGAAAATTCTCCGCCACTCAGGCACCACGCTCAAGCAACTAGAGCTGATGGTTTCCTTACTCGGTACGCACGCTCCTTACAGGCTGTTCAAACGAGTGTATTGAGTTGGGGCAATACAGATAGAGAGAACTCTACCTTTACCGCCTTCGACATGGCCGAGATTCGCAACTTGCGTAGCCTAGGGATCTTACTTGCTATGAGTCGAGTCTACTTTGAGGCTACACCTGGATCACCCGATCCTTGGCTCGAGAGNCTTGTAGAGAAGCTTACCATGCTTTTACAAGCTGAACTTCCTTTGCCTCCGATATAAGATATGGCTGCAAGACTCGGATGATGATGAGGAAATCATTCGGATGGTACAGCGGCTTGCCAGTCAAAGTCTCAACGAACTATTATTTGAAAGAACCCCATTCTCTAACCTCAGGAAATTTGCCTTCAAAATTGTGTTGTTCAGGCAAAGCACCACTCGATTGGCCCGAGTTGAGAAGTATAGGAACGCTCAGCAGTTTTTTCCTTCTGCCTTCGTATATGGAAACGTGGAGAGTGTAGAAGTGGAAATTGTTCGCTAGTCACACGGCTTGAGGATTGATAGCTTTCCACATTTAGCCTATAAAATACAGCATCTCTTTGCCCTTCTGGATCCTGGAAATTTAAATGCGGGNATATCTGAGNAAAGGGGACCTCTGCAAGATTGAACGCTGTCACGCTTGCATTCGGCAGCTCCTCCGCTTGATCAGAACTAAATTTCACAGATTATTCATTGAAACTTAGGAGACATTGTGCCAAGTAGGCTACTATTTCGTGTTGTAACCATGGGGTTGTATCCTTCGCATCAGATGGGTTGGACTCCAAGAATTTAGAGAGGTTGGAAAGATTCCAAGAGCGAATTGTCAGTGAGTGACATATGTTTACGGAATGAGGACGTCAGAGAGCTTCGAGTTACTAGCAATAACGATTTGGTTACCGCAATGCGTTTCTGGTGTACTCGACTGAATTCGGCTTGGTGCCCATTCTCATTCGGACCTCCAACTACCATCACTGGAGAGTCGCACACTACGACATCACGAGCATTACCGAAAAACCAGGCGATACACCCGTGAAGCTGTTAGTGACATTTGATCAAGAATGTGTGAGCACACAAACCTTCAGCCCTTTTAATCCCTGCCATAACCCGTGTTGATATAGTGGACCTCAACAAAGAAACGAAGTTAGTGGTCTTCTGAGCAGTAATGGGGGGAGAGCGTGGTGAGGGGAGAAGGTTTATCATCCTTACGAGTCTTGCACAGAGGTGTTCAGCTCAGCCGGGCAAACCCGATAAGATTGGATATCCTGTTCCTGGCTACTCAATCAAAATTCGCATTGAGGCTGGAAGGAGACATGTATCAGGTCGCAGTCAGTATCGGGAACAACACAACTTATAATCTAACGTATGCAGCAAATACGAGCCACTCGGCATCCGGAAAAGCCAACCTCATCAACACGTTCGCTTTACAATCCTGCCCATACAGGATCGCCTTCGGTGAGGGAAACTGCTTCATTGTCATCGCAACGTGACTCAAGAAATAATCCCCCCACTCAAAATCACGATTTCGTGGATTCACCATCCAAGCATCATTCGGCAGCACTACCGGACCAAACTGTAAGCAGGCGGGCTCGTGAGAAAGGTCAGTGATAGGAATGAACAGGGATCTCTACCTTTCGTAATAGCACCAAAACTTGAGGCTCTTCGTCTCCCAAGGGTTCAGTGTGCCCAAGATTATCAAACGCACATCCATTTCGGAAGATGTACATCCTATCCATGTCAAGAAATGCGGGGTCCAGAGATGAGACAGGGACATATTGGAATAATTTATCCTCTTGTGAACGAGATGAGGAGGGCTGAGGATCGGGGATCCGTTAAGACTCGTTATGCGGAAAGGTGAAATTTGACAACTCACTGAAGTATGAATACTCATAAGCAGCGGCCACAGAGTAAGCCACTGTGAGACATAATCTCCAGAAGATGAGACAATCTTCTCAAGACTTAGGTCACAAAAGAAAGATGCTCGGCGATTGGATAGGCTCCAGTACGTCCCGTCCAACACCTCAGGTTCTGCAAGTAACAAGATCTGAAACGCCGTCAAGAATAACTCCAGACGATGGGTATCTTCTTCCCCTTTAGCCGGCCAGGATAGTCGGATGCGAGAGACCAAAACATTGCTTGCTGCTACAAAAATCCTCAGTCTCCGATAGTACTACTGTATAAGAGATGGACCTACTCATGTTGTGCGCATCTTCCAAAACCCTCTGGCCAGCCTGAAATTGCTCCCTCTTCACCTCTAACGGATCCAGATAAAAAGACCCAGATCGTGTCGATGAAGCCAAATAATCGACAAACGACGCGTGAAACGCTCCTAATCCTCTCTCTTTCTCCTCGGGCCGTGGAACATCGAGTACAGAGTGTAGCTTTTGCAAAGAGCCGTAGGCATCGGCTTGACTCAACCCTAGCCAATTACAAAGCTCGGCAAACGACGAGAAGCTAATGTTGGGGTAGGGTTTTGTAAGGCACCCTAGAATCCTCTTCGTAGTCGGATATATGGTTTGGGGAACTTGGAGCAGAATCTGCGCATACAATGCGTCGAGTGCCGCGAAAGGTGTGGATTCCTGGACCTGGCCAGTGGATTCGATAACATCCATCACTTGTTTCAATTGGGCGACGGGGTTACCAAAATCAACGTCGTCGATGAACCTAATCGCTATAGTAGCAAAAAGGAACAACCCTGACGACGACCTGGTAATTTTGACGAATTGTACTTCGGGTGGCCACTGCTCCCCCTCCTCCAAATCAAAGACAAAAGGGTACTTCTCCCTCATAGACTCGAATTCGGACCGCAAATACCGTTCCACGTCCGAACATGCCTGAATAGAGTTAACCGGTACCTCGACGTGTATCCATGAAGAGGAAATAGCTCTAGAGTCCAACACGGCACGGATATGGGGTTCCGGTCTGCTTGAAACGATCCAAGCCAACGGCGACCCTGGGTACTGCAAAACAAATCTGCCAATCGCAAGAACGATCTCTCTCTGCGCTCGTTCTCCAGCACATTCATCTAGACCATCCAAGATAACCAAAACCGTCTCCCGATCAAACCCAGCCAAGGTTCCCCGCTTAGCGAAGGGTTTGACGATAAACCGTTTGAACTGTTCCATAAACGATTTCTCTACGACCTTTGGATCCTTGTTTAACAAGCCCAAAACGTATTTCCTATAAAAAGGAAACTTGACAGCCAATTGATATGTAATTGTAAGCACAACACGCTGTGGATCGTCGCGCTTGAATGGCTTTGAAAAGAATAGAGTTGCGCCTAGAATGATATCATCCCCGAAATCTTCAGGAGCTTCGGACAATTCTTCTGCGAGCGTTTGTAAGATGGCTGATTTGCCTACACCGGCGGGTCCGAATAACCAAGCCAAATTCTTCTGTCTTGCGACATCACGTATCCACGACTTAAAGAGAGCAGAAAGGTCGAGACGTGTTCCAGGGTGACAGCGAGGTGGTGGATCTCGTGCGGAGGAGTCAAATTCTGCACCTGGAATTGTATGTCTCGCTAACGAATCCATAGCTAGACCCAGCCATCAGTCTATTAAGTTGGATGGGAAGATAATAACCACGAACAGCGACTATCGTAGCTCGCGTCAATCATTGTCGGATTGTTGATTACAAAATGATGAGCATGGCTAAAGAACCCCGAGGACGAGCCTCCTTCAGGTATAACCATCAGCACCAGCGTTGGTAACCCACAAACCAAGCTTGTACTCGCCTTGCATAATGTCTCCCATCTCTCTAACGAAGGAAAAGAACGGCACCCAGCAAAAAACCCGTGCAGCTTAAGAAGCAGCGACGCCAGGGTTCCCCACACTTATGAGCATTTCACCAGAAATTGATTCATATCTCTCATCTCATGACGCATTTTCTCCCTCGCCTTCAGACCCCTGCAGATCAGAAGATCAGTGCTCCACCGCGCATCCAAACCGAGGCGATGCATGACCAGTTTGAATTGAACGCTTATGAATACCGCGCTTCGAAGTGTTCCTGTGGCAACGTCTCTCTGGAAAAGCTTGGCCGAAGGACCTAGAAGGACGGAATCGCAGAGCCGAGGAATTCGTAAGCGTATTACACCAAGCGTGAGCTGAGGGGAAAGGCTGGACAGCCCGGGGGCTTGGTGAGAAAAATTCTGATAGCTGCTCAATCACACTAACATGAGGCTCAAATTCAGAATATTAGTTTACAGGACAAGTCGGGAACGAGATATCAAAAGGATTCTAACCACGTTCAAATTGAAGGAGGTCGCCGGCTTCATTGAACTCTTCTTGACTATGCATCATCTGATCCCGGAGAAAGACGAGTCAGCTGAGCTTTTGGAATCCTAACACGTACGCGATGCAACATACCCAATATGCGATAATCGAAGAGATCGAGGAGGCTGCCTCTTTGGAGACCTTTGACGCGAGACGTTCGCGTTCGGTGATTTACAACTCGGAAGATTGGAGGTAGCTAGCACTTCCGTTCGCGTTGATGTGAGGATGAGGAGTATCCAACTGCGCCCGTTCGTCACAGCGCCCCGAATGATCGTTTTCCTGCGTATGAGTAATGAGGAAAAGAGCAGGAACACGGAAACCAAGGGGATGCAGCTTACCCTGAAAGCCTGGCATCTCCAAGCATCTCCGAGAGAGCCTGCGGAACGTGAGTGTTAAGATCTTGGTTGGGGCCCTTGGCTTCCGAAATAAACACGGCCGAGTCCACGGATTTCATGTTGGGCAAGGCAAGTTTCTTCAAGAATATCTCTGCAGCAGCGAGATGAGAGCAAGTGTTCATATTAGAATCGCATATGTGACAGAAGGAGACACACTGGACTTTTCTGGGGATGTCGCTATGGCAAGCAACACGGTAAAAGACAGCATTGATCCACAGACGTGCTGCCGCTTCATTCTATACAGTGAGCCTATCGCCAGCGCACCACGTAAGCGCGATTGAAACATATTTGTCGTGGAACGAGACGCTCCAGGAATTGAAGATGTTCATAGAGTCTATCCGCGGACCAGAGCCCATTCGCTCCAAGACGGTCCATTTCGGCTAAGCGAACTTCTACGTTGGGCTTCACTCGAGCAAGCCGGAATAGGAAACGTTCATCTTTGCTAGATGATCCTCGTCTATGCCCGAGAACCAATATGTCTGGTTCAACGTGACAGACAGGCGCGTTCATAGCGTCAGTTGGACGAACCTGTGGGCTGTCAACTTTAGATTGCAACAATTGGAGGATGTCCTCCAACTGATTGAGTTCCCCTGCCTCCTCCGCACCCTCCTCCGCGTTCAGCACCTATGCCTGTCGCCCTTTTTCGACCAGTTTTTTGAGGGCCAGCACGGCCGACGTAAGTTCTATACCAGTCAAACCAGATTTCATCTGTCGTTTGGAGGCCATGGGAGGAACGAAGATGCAATCAGAAAGAAAGAACGGTATGTCATTTCACGTGCACGAGTCACGACATGGCTTCCTGAAGATTGAAAATTTGAAATATTGACTCGTGACGCCCTCAATGGCGATCTACAATGGTTCTCAATCTGTTCTTCCTCCTAGCGTTTATACACAACAACTTGTCCATTGCATCGAACCCACGGGGACGTGGACTGCCAATGACTGCACGGACTGTGGACTCTAGTAAGGTTCCAAGAAAGGGAGGTCAGTGACCACATCTTCGTCTGAGGTGCCCTCTGAGGAAATTGAGCAAAAATGTAATGTCCAAAGTAATACAATACACATCAACACAACTGCACTAGAATAAAAACGAAAGCAAGCGAAAATCCTCACCAAACAGAATTAAGTGAACTGGTTATCGTACAAGTGAGCAAAGAATACGACAATGAACCTCAGCTTCCAACACGCTTCAATCATCCAAGGCAGCCTTCTTCAGCGTATCTTGCCAATCCACTCCGAGCTTCGTAAGCGTCTTACTCCGTGCTATAGGATCACACGACCTCAGCAAACCTTAGCACAGAAAGCAGAAAAAAAAANCGCACCAAAAATCGACAAAACCTCCTTCAACAAATCTCTCTTCCCCAACCCAGCAACAGTCGGTGACCATCCGTCATCTCTCCCCGGTCGCCTACAAAACATCACAATCAGCACCTCCCATCCAAGCCCCCAACACAGAGATAAATGAGCAAACGCACCAATAAACCGGCCCAAACAACTCCCTAATCAACTCCTCCGCCTTCCACCTAAACCCTTCATCCGCAATCCGCCTCGCATAAGTCAACAATGCCTGTTTATACTCAACAGGACTATCCAACATCTTCGCTGCATACATTCTCGTTTCCAAATGCCCTAATGTAAGCGCTTCAGCCCACCACTGCGGTTTTTGTTTTTCTCCTCCCGCTCCTGCATCACCACTTGCATTCCCGGATCCAGAGCCGGAGCCAGCCGCGGCGGTGGAGGTAGTAGGTGACTCCACAGGAGTATTGTTACAATACCCTTCGACATATGCAACTAATCCACCACCACCATTGGTGGAAGTAGCATTATTCGCAGCTGCAGCTGCAGCCCTTTGACGATTCCAACCCCAAGAATCTGATCCCTCTGCCCACCATCTATCAGCCAGTTTCGTAAAACAGCAGAGAGATGTGTCATAGGTGTAGACTACGGCGTTGGAACATGAGAGCATGGGGATTCCGTTGGAACGGGTTGAGACGCCTGTGAGACGCGTGTTTGGTGAAGATGTTAGGAGGGGTAAGAGGGATATGGGCGTATAGTTTGATTTTTTGAGTTTTTAGGTTCCTGAGAAAGGGAAAGAGTTTAGTGCGGGGGGCTGGAGAGGAGAGAAGGGGCTGGCATACCAAGAGTAGAGTTGACCGTTTACTGTCACGATCATTAGACAGTGCTTGTTGGCGTCCATGTAGGACGCTGGCGAACCCAGAGTCAGCGTTGGCAATAACCTGAGGAATTGTATTTCGTAAGTCATTGTGCAAATGTAGGGGTAGAGCAGGGACTAACCGCCGACCTGTAGGTGAGTACACATTCACATTCCCATCTTGCATAGCAACCGCACAAAACACATTCGTCGCTTTCGCCAATAACACCGGCGAAGGCACGTAATCCAACCACTGAGTCTCCTTATTACTCGCAAACGTGATCCTGGTATGCGCTGATCGACAATCAGTCAGTCACTTTCAAACACACCTCGGTCAGGTAGAAACACTCACCGCCACTCTCATAATTCCACACCTCCAAGATATCGCTTGCTTCGTACCCTCCACTTCCGCGCTAATATACGTCATCACAGAGGGCACATCCAACCCAAGATCCTGTGAATCTCTGCCCTCCACACCTCGCCATTCAGCTCCTCCTCCTATTGGTGCACCAGTACCGATAGCTTTCACAACCCCAACACCCCTATGCACGTTCCCTCCTAGGTTCCTCACAAATATCGACCCCTTTCCTGTTTCTTTACCCTTAGCCGTCATGGGTGGCGAATGCGCCTCTAGGGACGATATAGGTATCGANTCCATTAACGTATCTGCGTCCACGTCCATNGTCCAATCACGACGAAGATGCGAAGAAGGCTCAAATGGTTGNTCGGCAGGAGATGGGAATTGNCTTTTAGTTGTTGCTGATGGACGTGATGCNGCTGTCGCCGGTGCACGTTGTTGGCCATTCGTNGAAGCGGAAGGTATAGAAGCAGTCGTAAGGCCAACACGTTTCTTGTTCTTATTACTCTTCTTCGCCACNAGGACGTTGATCTTCTCCTCTCCTCCGTCANCGGCGAANTCGTTTTGAGATGCCGCAGCGTTNGCAGCAGCAGAAGTAACAGTATGCGAAAATCCGTCGGGTATAGGAGGNGCTTTNAATCCGAATTTNGCTAGGTATTGTTCTTGAACGGAGTGTGGTGCTATTCCTTCGAGTTCTTCGGGGTCGAAGTTGAATACGCCNATNGTGCCGTCTGAAGAAGCNGCGTAGAGTGTGAGACCGTCCCATGACCTNTTTGCACTGAGNCAATTGTTTTTATTANGGTTAGGAAGGCGAGACGCACCAACTCAAATCCATAATTTGTCTCTCGAACACTTCTTTAGCTACGATNAGCGGTCTTGCTGATTTGGTTTGCCATATTGATACTGATCGGTCGTCTGCTCCAAGTGCNACTACGGAACAGATGTTTGCTGTGGCAACGGGTGCAGTTGGGTTGCGTAGGAANATATGAGGGTTGTAGCTCTGGTGTTGAGAGGNTTNANGTTCAGAAAGCAGGGATACGAGGATNCTNGAAGCTTACAGCGACTTCTATTGTGTTTTCGTGTCCCACGAGACTAATCTCCGAGGTCCAGGTGTTACGCGTAATAACNGCAGCNATGAAGACGAANCCNTTGTTGTTCGTTGCNTTGGANGCCGTAATGTGCGCGCCGTCTGGAGACCAGCTGNNCAAAGTTTGAGCTTCAGTTGTGTNGTCNNAGTAGAGNNANCGCGCACCTCAGACGNCTGAAGAAAGTGCTACCNGGAGANTCCTCAAAAGGCTTTCTAACTTCAGCTTCCAANCCCCAATCNGTCGTNCGCCAAATCTTGACNGACCGGTCGTCGGANTGNGTGGCCAGAAANTCNCCGACNGGNTCCCAGCATACACCTTTGACAAANCCTTGGTGNTGGTCGATCTTGTGNAGTCGNTCTGTNGTTTNTTGAGCACNNNTAATAGNNTGCAANNGGANNACGCACCGAGGGTGAATCCACACCAGATTATNACNGCAGAGTCNAGTCCGACTGATGCCAAGTACCTGTCNCCGGATGACCACGCTACGTCCGTCACATCTGGTANNAAATATGAGNATTTTGCATGGAACCGANGNCGATAGCATACCACTCTCNTGGCCTGGTAATCGCTTCAGTGGTTTCCAGCCCTCTACGTTCACCTCATCNGANCCCCATACCTTCCCTCTCGCGCTCCTACCAAGNCATGAGTCAAATTTAGCATTCAAGTTCGTACAAACAAAANAAAGANCGTACGGGTCAAGGTCCCAAATCATCACAATCTCATCATCACTTCCGCTAGCCAACCACCTCCCNGAATGCGCCCACCGCACAGTAAGCACNGGACCAGTATGCATTGACAGNGTGCANANNGCTTTCGGTGGTTTCCCNGACTCTTCACTNGCNGGATTCAAGATGGGTTTGGTNCTCCAGATTCGNACTTTCGCGTCGAGACCGCCNGTAGCTATTCGAGAACCGTCGGGNTGNACNTGNACNGAGAANATGGANAAGCGTTTTGGATTTGAGTCNCTCTTTGCAGAGTCTTTGTGAATGACCCATGCTGGCTTGGTGAAGTGCATGNCGGTCGNCGNGACGAGNNNNTTTCNTCTCCGACGATGCGACGTCNGTGATTGGCCCGCTCANCTCGGCGCTATTCCNATTTAGGAAAGAGGACCAATGNAGGGTTTCTGCANTATTCTGATCATCAATGATCATGTCCAACCTGACATTTCCCNCAGTAACGCCGNCCGTTTCANNGAAATAAGCAGTTCATCTGGCTACNATGATTATGATCATGGATGCTGTANTNCTCGGAACCTGNTTNGTCTTGTCATNAANTGNNGTGCCAGTCGGATACGGAAGATGAGTGTTAGCTATGGTCTCAACTGTAGTCAACCGTCNTAATTCCACCACAAATCTCTTCGTTGAGGNCGANAACACAGAGAGCTACTGTATATGCTACGGGAAGGTGTGGATCAAATAACGCATAGACGAATTGTGCAGTTTGAGCGTGTTCAGATAGGTCGAACCCGCGGCACCTACTGATGAANTGACCGGAATANTGGAGCTTGGTACGNTGTCCACTGAGCAAGGCAATATCATGGCNTAGCTTCTAGGNTGGTGTTGGCCTNTACTNGCCTNTACTACTTTGTTACTGGACTGGCATCCAGATACTTACGGTCAATCACTCTCACCTCTTGTAACGNGNCTCTAGNTCCAAGAAGANGATTTCTACACATCATGCTGTGGGGCGACGGCGCCCGTCGTCAATTAGTCACGAAGGGACGGAGGCCCCCTGATTNTCCGCATGTAACCCNNTAANCAAAAAATCNGAATTTTCAGGAATNTCGTCCGGANTCCTCGAGGACCGCCGTCCGGATTTTCTCCCAGGTCCAACCCAATTTTTNCTGCCGTTNCGTCCGGATTTTCGAGAAAAACGGNGTAAATTTTCTTAAAAACCTCTAAAAATCGCTAAAAAAAATNNCACAGTTGCTCAAANACCATCCTGGCCAACAAAGGTTGCCGTTTCCTNNNCGCGATCCTCACCATGAGTTCATACTTGCTGAATTTCCACTGGGTTCGTCCNGNTTCTGGAACCAGCATCCATCCCNATTTTGGCCCCCTCCGNCCGNNNTTGCTCCCNGNCTCCCGGCCGGATTCGANCCAGATAATCAGAGGGCCTAGGNACGGCTACACTTGACCATCACTTGCATTGATGTGACAATNACTTNCATNGTCCACTTGCCTCATCGCACGAGGGCTTAGNGTAGCCCTGACCCTGTGATAACCATCTGTTGAAGTTTCGAAAATGCACCGGCAGTTGCGTTGTTCCCATGATAGATTCGTGACTCAGGGAAATTCGTTACTATTGAAAAATCTGGAACCAACACCGAGAACGTTCCNTCTCTCGCACTCGCCATCTTGCCTCCCGCCTCCGANCTGAGGTTCACGTCCCGTATATAATTGTGGTGCGCCGGTACAGCCTCGAAAGTCCGAAGGATCGAGGGAGGCTANCTTCCGNGGCTNTAAATTATGCGAGGACTTTCCTATGTNGTCCTCCTCTCACTACTCTCTATTCTAAGCCAGGACGCCAAAGGACACCTTGGCAAGACTTCCTCACAAAAGCACAGACGAGGTTGGTGTCCAAGTCACTTCATGTTCAGAGTCTCTCTTTACTAACGTATTCTAGTCACAACNCCAACTACTNCTACTTCTTCGCCGACTTCATCGCCTCTGCTCCTCATCCACNATTTCCAATCCTCCTTGATCTCCTGCAGGCCCATCAACATTACATGGGCTTACACGGGACCATCCGACTTGTCTCTTGACATCGTTGTTACAAACATGGGCGTCCATCCTCCGACTCAGTCTCAAAACTCGGCAAATGCCTCCANCCCCACTGATAGCTCCCTGCGAGGAACACCTTCAGGTACTTCTCAACCACANCCAAGTCAGGTTGTGATTGCATGGCAGGGCATCCAACCTCANTCATCAACAGTTGTNTGGGATGTCAACGTACCCTCTGGATGGTATGAGATCTTTGGGACCATTCAGTCAACTTTNCGCGATCAGACGAACGCGTTTTTCGTGGACTCAAGGGGAAACACCGTCGTGTCCAACCCCCACCTCTTCCAGCACNTCATCTTCAATAANNGGAGTGCCNACAGTCNCACCCAATNCCAGTCATACCTCAAACATTGCCAAGATTGCTGGAATATCCGTTGGAATTGTTATGGGCGTAATACTTACCGCGTCATTGTGTTGGTGGAGGTGGAAAAANAGGAGATTTGGGAGTAAACGCATACCNGGACCAAGGTCAGCCTACGGAGTCCTTGATGATTCTCCCGAGTCTACGCCCAGGTTGCAGACGAGCGAGGTGGCAGGTCAAGTTCTTGACATTTCTTCATCATGGAACCAGGGGGTTAGGAATTTCGGTAATATCAGAACCGGACTTGATCCACTGTTGAGACATAGCTGCAACAGCAGCACCGAATGGGACCCACATCGATTGTCAAGCTCTACTATGACAGGGNTGACNCTTCCTTCNTACAGGACTCAGACAACNGATCCACCNCATTATCGATCTCCCACTCCCTCCGAAGATTCTTCGTGAGCCCGAGAAACACTCGATGCTCTTNTAGACCTGCANTCGCGCTATCATGTATTCTTNATATANTCTTCTGCTGAATGTGNCCAGTGCTAATATTACCTACTTGGTCCTTGTTGCTACACTNTCACTGTNATGGGACCGCCTGTCTGTTNTGAATATCAGATTGGTTCCGTCACCGNCTCTCTGGGTCAGTACCTGAANNTCAGNTGGTTANGTAGTTCTCTCGCTATCCCAGTGACACTCTTGAGTTTGAACATCGCTTCGACGAAATGAGTCTGTCATGGTTGGACGGGTATAAAGGAGGAAAATAAACCATTGATTGAACACGAAGCCACTAGGTTATGCCCTGAAATCCAATAAAGCTGGCAAGCTTCTTCTCTTGTTTGCCTTTTCATCGAGTCGACAAGACCCGGCTCCTTTCTAGCAGTTTTGGTTCGGGCTTAGCGTCGAGGNCGCTAAAATCTATTCCAGAACCGTCGAGGTGAACCGCCAGCCTTTCGTGGATCACAAGCATGTAACGTCGAGCCGACGGCTGTGGCTCCACTCAAATTGGGCGCTATAGTCTGGCGAGCGTGATTCTGCGTGACAAATGTCGTGAAACATATCTTCCGTCGTTGTGCAAGATAGACTTGCAAAAAGCACCAAAATGTTTGGAATATTATGTATATACTACTTTAAGTTTTAGCACATGTGCACTAAGATGGGGGCAACTCGATAATCTAAGGTGCACGAAGGGGGGGAAGCATAGTACTAGTACGGTCTGTGATTGGCCCGCTCAACCCAGCGTTATCCCTCTTTAAGAAATCACACCTATCTAACCTATGTGGGATTGCTGTGGTGAACGCTGAGTGTACTTCGGCGCGTGCTGGTGCTGGTGGTCTAGGACCAAGCTGATTTCAGTCTCTCGTGGCTGGCACTCAGCTGGATCCTCCATCAATCTGTCGACTTCCTGATTGCCCGAGGAGCCAGGGTAAGTAGTGAGGGTACCTACTAAGTAGTCTACCTCAACAAATAATTGTCAGAGATGAAAATGAGAGCTTAGAAAACCCTGATGATGCCAGCTGCTACCACAACGTTTGGCTCTGTTTGTCATTCTCTTGCTGCTCTTTGACTCAATATTGCAGGCTTTGTCTAACACCACTCATATCTCGCTGACCATCTACCGAGCCACAGAAACCCAGTGGGGACCTTTGAAATCATGGATTGCTTATTCGTCCCGTCAATATCCCCATTCCCGAGGGCCTTATATCAACCACATCCACGGGCTTCAAGGAGCTCTGAGCACTAAGTGTTTCCTCTTCCCCGGTCGCTCAAAATTCCGGGCTATTTTGGATCCGTTTCTCTCATAAACTTACACCGCTGTATTCTATCCTCCAAGAAATGGAGTCATTTGTGGCCTTAGGGAGCTCGCATCTCACGACTTTGCTTCTTATTACCTCTTGGTGCTTCATTGAGGGAATATTCTCACTGATATGGTCCAGTTACTGCTGCATCCAATGGCGGCCGAGCCATGAGACCTAATCTGCCTCGCTCGTGATGTGCTTCGAGCGGTGTATTTTCTCCTGCGTTGCGTTGATGAATTCTTTGCAGCCTCGTTTCAAGTTCGGCCGTTTGTGAATATGACTGAATGAGACTTGTATAAGTAGGACGAGCCGATACCCCAAGAGTCTGGCCATATGATGCGATATCCTGTAGCCCTCGCTTTCAGTATTGTGTTATTCCCGCTTTCACGGGCGTTGTCCCTCTCGAATGTTGAGCCCAGGGACAACCAAGTGGGCTTAGGGTGGCATTTTGTTCAGAACGGAACCTCTGGGGTCATCGCACTCGAGTCAATCATTGTCTCTGATACTCTCGCTATATTCTTCGACAATGCGACGAACAACCCACTACAAATCAACGGACGTTCTGCCTGGGGCGCCTTATGGAACTTGGAGACTAACACCGCCTCACCACTTGAAGTTCGCTCGAACACCTTTTGTGCTTCAGGCGGTTTTTTGAGCAACGGCACCATGGTATTGACCTTGGGTTGAAGCTTGAACCGGACTGACAATCTGCTCAATAGGTTAGCATCGGAGGAGACAACACGAACAACGTAACTGGCGTGTATGATGGGAGAATGGCTTTGAGGATTTTTGAGCCTTGCACCGATCCAACGGGTGCCACCTGCCGCTTAATTGAAGACCCTGAACATCTTATATTAGCCGAGACCCGCTGGTACCCATCGAGTGCACGCATTTTTGACGGTTCTCTGGTTAGTGCTTATCACTGGTTACGTTCGGTGCGAATTCTTACTGTGAATACATTCAGATCATCGTTGGCGGCTCGCATACACAAGTACCATTCTCGAACAACAATCCCGTGAATAGTCTCGAGTTCTTCCCCAGAAAGGATGGTGGAGTCCCTCGGCCGCTAGAGGTGCTCGAGCGTAGTCTACCGGTAAACCTATTCCCTCGGTGAGAGATTTCCTCAATTCCCTTGCTTTCGGTTATTGAACTATACTTCTAGTATCTTTGCATTGCCCGATGGCAAACTTCTAGTGATCGCCAGCAATCAAACAATTATCTATGACATTGAGAAGGACGAAGAAACTATACTTCCCGATATACCGAACGGTGTACACGTCACTAACCCATTCGACGGCACAGCAACACTTTTGCCTCTTCATCCTCCCGACTACACGCCGGAAATTCTGGTCTGTGGGGGGCTCTAATTCGAGCGACGTAGCTCCCCCATCCGAGTTATCGTCTCAAGATCCTGCTTCGGATCAATGTAGTCGCATTACCGTTACTCCTGAAGGCATTAAGCGCGGTTGGGAGGTTGAAAGGATGCTGGAAGCACGGACCCTGAATGAGATGATCCTGATGCCTAATGGGAAGGTGTTGATCATAAACGGGGCTCAAACTGGTTATGCTGCCTTCAATGCTGTTCAGGATTTGATCGGCTTTGCTGACGCTGACCATCCTGCGTAAGTTCAGCTTTTGCGGTACATGCCTTAGGTATCATAAGTCTGACTTCTCTCGTTCCTTTTCAAGGTTCACTCCATCGGTGTACACACCAGATGCGCGACTTGGGCATCGTATAAGCAATGTTGGAATGCCTACCACAGACATTGCCCGAGTGTATCACTCTAGTGTGACTTTAACACCAAATGGGTTTGCATTCCTTCTCATTGTCTAGTTCCTAGTCATGACTCTGCCACAGGAATATCCTCATCGCGGGATCAAACCCAAACAATGGGATAGTAAATGATACAATCTTCCATAGGTACGTTAGGGGACTCTACTTGATTCACTGGGATCCTGAACTTACTCAACAACAGTGAATTCCGGGTCGAGTACTTGAACCCGCCTTACATGAGTGTTGCACGCCCACGGCTTTCGAATGTTCCAAAGAGATTGAACTTCAATCAGGAGATCACGGTCGACGTTGCGATTCCTCCCGGGCTAAATAAACAAGCATCCTCCATCCAGGGTAAAGTCTCTTTTACAGATTTGTTGGCTGCTCCTTGATGCGATTACTCCACGCTAGTTGCACTGATGGACCTCGGCTTCTCCTCTCATGCTTTCCATTCCAGTTCCCGCCTCGTTTTCATGACTGCAAGTCTTTCAAGCAACGGAAGGAGGCTAACGATCAAGACACCACCAAATAACCGTATCTATCCTCCCGGACCAGGTAAGCATATTTAAGGAACCCCTCTCTATTCTCAATTCAAGCGTGATGTGTTTTGGCAGCTTATATTTTCTTAACTGTCGATGACGTGACGAGCGCCGGTGTCAGGGTTATGGTTGGTAATGGATCTCCACCTCCGGTCAAAGATCAAGGTGTCCGCCTATAACATGGTGGACGATTGGCTTTCCTGGCTCTTCGTTGTGCCATACGATGGACTATCGCACTGATCCTTGGGTGCGGTCAATCAGGATATTGTTTTTCATTGAGCTCAAATTGCAGGTGCTCGGCTTCATAGGGTAGTAACCTGAACTTGAATTGTAAATGCATGGAAATTTTACCAGGGTGTCTCAGGTGTGATGGAGCAATCATGGGGAACTTCAAAGCGTGAACAGGCAAAAGATGGCGAGCTTTCCTAGTGATTGAACAGTAACGAAAATCGACATAGTGCTTCCAAAGTTCAGTGCTCAGTGGTTGCCCGTCTGGAGTAGTCACTTAGTCTTTTCAAGTATACTTCGTACCATGTCACCGAACGTAGACTGAAAGATAAATAACTTCCGGAAGGTTCCGAGATTAGCAATGCTCAGCGTGGGACGGTCGCTCACATAAGTACAACCGCTCCAGTGGATCTTCACGCAACGGTCTACTACCGCCTAGCTACTACCAAGTCAAGTATCGTCTCTACATCCACAGTCAAACCCAAGTATCTTTTCAATGCTCTCACTGCTCGAGCTCCCAGATGATGTATTGATAGAAGTACTCGGCTTCCTTCCGGCATTGATTGTTCTTCGCTGCAGACAGGTAATCAATCCCATACACTTTCTCCTAGGTTAATCATGTCGAAGTTGTACTCGCACTAATAATGCCTTAGGTTTGCCGTAAATTAGACCGTCTTACCAGGGTTCGCCATGTCTGGCTAGATACCTTTGATCGAACTCGTCACATCCTTCCACGAAACCTCGATCCAAGGGACTGGTCATTGGTAGAGCTAGAAAGGTTGGTTGCTCGGGCAGAAATCTTGGAGCAAAAATGGTCAGGCTCAGGCGGGGTGATTTCTCCTCCGTGCTGTGGATTCCGCTCAATCAACCCAAACCCTCATTCTCTGCGGGCCGTGGCTTTAATGGGAAGTTATATCATTTGCGTCGACAATCCAAGGCACAATTTATCTACTTACCGGTGGATTCGAAAAGGGCTTCCTCTCTCCAACAGTAATTTCGTCCTTGAGTATGAAGTTCCGACCCACACACGAGCATTTCCTCAAAGACACGAGGAGCGCAGCGACTATCACACGACATATCTGGATCATGCCCTGGCGACCTTTTATGTGATCAGCATTCCGGGCTTTGAAGGTACCAGTGAGAAAGCGTGGGTTCCAGGTCGTTATTTTGAATGTTTATATGTTCATGTATTCTACCCGTAGGCTGGTCGCAGAAGTCAAAATTGATAGATTGCACTCGAGACCCCATTTGGCCAGCTGCGCTCCGATTCTGATTAATCCTGAGAGAAAGAGAATCTACAGCTTAGAAGTCAAAGCAGGATTCGTCTTCGTCCACTTTGTCAATGCAAACCAGGGAGACTCGATTGACCTGAACATATTAAACCTACAAACCCAGGATGTCTCGCTATATCGAGTGCGTCACCCTCCTTCTGGGAGCACTCAAGCACTGACAGAGGGTCTGTCTCTGGGTGAAGCTCGTCTCTCCTATCATCCTACCCCAGAATGCACTGACGACAAATGGTGGTCTGCCAATTCGGAAGTTCTGTGTTTCCGAGACACATATATTCTGGGCTATCTCCACCTCTTCCACGAGCTACTTTTATACTTTTTCTCGTCCATCCTCAAAGGAGGGTCCGAGCAAGGATTCCGGTCGGATTACTCTTCACGCGACTTCCCATACGACATTCTCAGATCTCCCATTCGTCGACTGCCACCGAATACCGATGAGTACTATGCTGTCTTCATTCATAACTATTGATTTCAAGGCCGGACCGGTTGGCACTATGGGGATCCATTTCTTTTCTTGTTCACAAGATGGTTGGATGTTTAAAGCCGAGTCCGCCATTGTACCGAGGCCAATTTCTGGCTTCAGAAGTATCCTTGGGGTTTCGGAATATTCAGCAGAGGCAGAGTATGTGATAGGTGCTCTCACTGGGCCGATTCCAGACGAGCAGTTTGAAGGCGTCAGTGAGCGTCCAGGAGGCTTCCAGATGTTACGAGTTCGGAAAAGCAAGTCTCAGGACAATCCTCATCTGAGCCTGATGAAGATGGATTTGCATCCTTGGGTATCCGAGCAAGATTATGTCCCAGGTTATTCCCCGCATGCATATATGCTTGACTTCGATCCATTTCGAGGAACTGCATTGGTGGCAGTAGTTGATCGACACGGATACAATGAACTAGATATAGTTTTAGATTGGATACCATGGGAAATTCCATCTAGTGCTACTTGACTTACACCTTTCTGTAGATGACTTTTTGTAGCGTAGGCTTTATGGAATTACATTATGGGTGCCTACGGCAGGTTAAGCCCCGACGGCGGCGGCCGTGTTTTATTCGGACTCCACTACGGCCTTAGCTCGACTTCTGATCGTCCAACTTTACATCAATTCCACTTCACTAGAGCTCCTTACCCGTTGCTCGTTCCACCGTTAGGCTCTCTTACCAAAAAGGAGCACCACTTCAGCCTTTGATAAACGGAAATCAAAACCCGGATTCCGTCTTCTTCAGCAATAACTTTCGGTTATCAAACCTCTGCAGTCTTCATGTATATCAATGGGGCAACCTTCTCAGCCACATTCTAATCTGAGATATCATCGAAGACAGGGATGGACCTAAACTTACGCCATTCTCAGGATCTGGTGCATCAT
>JANIEX010000316.1:0-38556 GCA_027627405.1 Leucocoprinus birnbaumii
ATACCAGCTCCATCACCCTCATCTAATCCATCCTCCATCTCTTCCTCAGCACCAGCCTCTCCGTCTTTCCCTTGTTCCCTCACATTATCTGGCCTGGGTCCATCAAGAGGGCGGTCCGGGTCCTCAGGCGGTATCACCGTGTAGGACACAGGCCTGCTGCTTAGACTTGAATGATTACTGGATATTATATAACCGTAAGCCAGTCAATCACGCATACAAAAATGCAGAACAAACCTTTGTAAACGAGGCGAATATAGCTGCAAAGTAGCCGCAGGGGCATGCGGCTGCAAGCCTGGTGCCTCATGCGGATGCTGCAGCATGTCCGAGATTGAGCTTGTCGTGCGGGAGGGAAGCTGTGGGCGCGTTCCCGGAACAACCTGAGTTGAATTGAGAATAAATGTCAGCTGCTGAGATAAAGCCGGATGTACATCTCGTACTCACTATCTTTTCGGTGATCTCACGTAGCTGAACCCCGGTTCGTGTTGCAGCCTTCTTAGGTCAGCCACAGGGCCGCTTCGCAGGTGCACCAGACTCATCAACATCAAAGTCGGTCTCGTTAAGCTTTCGAGGGCGCCCTACAGGCCGTTTAGGGCCATAAAAAGTGGGCTTGGTCTTCGGGCGCCCGCGCTGTCTTGGAGCATCAGAGGAGGGGGTGAGTGAGCCAGTGGAGGGAGCAGCTGAGTAGGAGTCGTTGGCTAGGGGAGAAGGGGTAGCCGTATTGCTGATACCACTGGCATTTGCTGGTGATAGCCAGCCTGAGGGTTCTTCTGCGAGATCAAACCGGCATGTGAATATGAAAGAGCGGCATGTATAGGTGAGCTAGTTCACGCACCATGAGCCTGGGAGATCAAAGGGCTGGCGTCTACTGAAGACGCGTTGAGGCTGGAGATATTTTTGGGAGAGCTGTCAGTAAAAATTCGCACGAAGAGCTCACACAGCACAAACCTGTTTGAACGGGTACCAAGGCCCTGAGTGTGTGTGAGCTCTGATAGAGCCGTATCAACGTACTCGAGAGCGGAATCAGTGTCCGAGCTGGTCATTAGGGGGAGGGCAACAAGGGGGACCAACGCGACACGACACGACACACAAATTCTATCACTCTCGCGTGCGGGATTACCAAAAACAGTGTGAGAAGATGTGCCGCATATGGTTGCTATTTGCTATTTGCTATTTCCCAACACCATAACTAGCGAGCCCGAGTTCGAGGAAGCAGTGTAGTCATGACGAAGTCGGGCCGATGCCGGTCCGCTCATGGCAAATACGCCACAAGCATCCGGAATCCGGAGCCGCGACAAATCACAGAACAAAGTTACACACGTCCCTGACTCACGGATTACATAGAGCTGCCCCAAAGATGATTGAACCCAAGCCCTCGCTTCTTGTTCCTTAAAGATACTCGCCGCAAATGTCGAGCAACATACCTGTTTTCACTCTCAATGACGGCACGAAAATGCCAGCTGTTGGTTTGGGGTAATGCCGTCTTGCTTATCAATTCCTGAAATTCGCGCTGAGGGAAGAAAACAGGTGCTGGATGGGGGGGCGTTGGTGGAGGTCAGAGGGTCAATGATATGTGTGAGAAAGCGCTGAGAGTATGTTCATTGTCTCAAGGAAAAAGTCCATGATGCTGACTCTTTGAAGGCCGGTTACACACATTTTGACACTGTATGCAGCATGAGAACCCCTGCTCCTATAGGTTACTAATTAATATTCTCGGTTCTTTCAGGCAGCAGGATATGGTAAGCTTCTAATCAGGTTCACCTCGTAACCCGGCTAATTATCGTTCTGATTGTCTGATCCAGGAAACGAGAAGCAAGTTGGTGAAGCTATTCGTGCATCTGGAATTCCAAGAAAAGATCTCTATATCACAACCAAACTCGCGTATGTCCCCTATTACCCTATCCTCGAAGCGAATACTGAGGCACAACTAGAAACTCTGATCATCATCGTGTTCGCGAGGCTTTTGATAAATCACTCAAAGAACTTGGATGCGAATATATCGACTTGTATCTCCTGCACTGGCCTCAGGGCTCTGTCTCCGGTTAGTTCCTCTGAATCCCAATTCCCGACCGTGACTATATCTAGTGTCTTCAATAGACGAATCCAAGGAAGCAGTTGGCAATGCATCATTCGCCCGTGTACTCAAACCAACAGAATCGCCGACTTTCGTCGAGACTTACAAAGAGATGGAAAAGCTTCTTGAAACTGGAAAACTCAGGTCCATTGGCGTATCTAACTTTTCTATCAAGACTCTCGAAGAGTTGCTCCCTCATGTTAAGGTTGTGCCTGCTGCCAATCAAGTTGAAATGCACCCTTGTTTGCCCCAAGAAGATCTTCTAAAGTATTGTGAAGAGAAAGGCATTTTAGTCGTTGCTTATTCGCCTCTTGGTACGCCCCATGTTCTTAATTGTCAACTTCTTGCGCTTGCTGATTATGATTCAAAAGGTCGTTCATCAACGTTCTTCGAGCACGAAGGAATCAAGAAGATTGCAACCAAATATAACACTACGCCTGCCCAAGTTGTTCTCAGCTGGGGAGTCCAGAGGAAAACGGTCGTCATTCCTAAGAGTGAGAACGAACAGAGGCTCAAGGATAACATTACGGTGATATCTCTTTTGTCACATGATAGCACGTACCGCTCATACGCCACCTCTAGCTCGTCACGCTTGCCCAGGAAGACCTCAAGACAATTGACAAACTCCACAAAGAACCAGGGATGCACAAGTCTTTGCTCTTGTATCACTCACCAGAGGGATCAGTGTTTGGTTGGAATTATGAAGAGCTAGGATGGAATATGACTCGTGGAGGTGTCGTCCCTCCGAGTATTGCGTAAATCACAATTACAGACTGTAAAGGTTACTCCACTCCCCAAGGAGTGTCACTGATTTACTCTGGTATTCGAGGTTACTGGATTTCGTTCGATCGAGCATCCTATATGCATACCACCACATGACAAAGATCTTGCAACTCATTATTCCATAAGCGAGTGTGCTTGTATGGAATTGTGTTAGTACAGTGCGGGCTAAACCGTCTTCATTTATGGGCCTTCATGGCATTTGCTGCGTAAGCTTCCTATCCAAGCATATCTATCTATCATAAGCATATAGGTGACTATGAAAATGTCCTGAAACCTGAAAGCCATGAGGGCGAGATGCTAGATTATCGTCTGGAGTGATAATTTAGAGAATTCCGAATACAAAATCCTGAGGCTCGGAGTGCTACTGAACGTCGAGGTTGGGCAGACCTTCGGAACGCAACCGGAACGGGTGGCCCGTCACATCACTCAGAGCAATGCGTCCACCAGCTTTCAAGCTCGTCTCAATCAAAACCTTCATCCCATTCAGCACCGCTCATGGCGTTAAGCACATAGAACTTTCATCATATTTCAGCTCATCCCAATCTTCGGCGACACAACAAACTACGCTTAAACTGCGTGCGCCGCTATCAGTACACAAAACGAACACGTCAGTCCTTCACTTTCTTCAGCATTTTGCAGACTATCTTATGCTCCTTCCAATCCGCCACCTGGCACTCCTTCGAGCAATACTGAACAAATGAACAGACACTACATCGAAACAGTTTTGGCTTCCCTGCACCTTGGCACCGGTAGCAAGTGGCACCACCGGAAAGTGCGCTCCTAGAATCTGCAGATGACGATTGACTCTGGACATTAGGTGGGGGAAGTGAGCTACTCTGGCGCTTCGACGGGGTTCCTATGGTGACATCCTCCAGATACGGAACAGGGAATATTGGCGCAAGGGCGATGCGTGTAGCATGAGGCGTTAAACCCTTCCATTGGGGGTTTTCGAGGAATGAGGCAAGGTTTTTCCCCTTCCCACAAGAACAAATCGGCGATTGCTCGTACTGCACAGATAATGGTATCAACTGAGCTTGCTGATACTCACACGTCGAAAGATGCTCCCACTGGCGGCAGCGTTCTGCAAATACCGGAAAGGCATGGCTCCACCACCGCAACTCGTCCCCATAAACGACAGTCCTGACTGCGCTACCGCTCCCGAGACAGCGAGCAACTGCTTGGACATTCGTGATGTCCGGGAAAACCACAGCCGCGTCACCAAGAATTGTTGCAGACGCTGTATCGAGTCGGATGTGCGACAAGAAGATAATTGCATGCGGGCTCGAGCGCTCTCTGGCTTCTAGGACATAAATTTTATGTCCTTCTTGAGCATGGCGAAGAAGAATCTGGCCGAGAGATACCTTGAAATTCAGTGAAGGTCCCCATACTTCCGGTGACCCCGACTTTGACTCCTGCAGCTCCCTCTCTCGGCGGGATGAGGACAGTCCCAGATGAGTCCTGATCCATTTTGCGTTTTCTAATGGGGCAAGTGCAACCAAACGGTCAAGGTCAACATAAGGAGCATTGTAGCAAGCGAGCTGGGGTTGCAGCCCCTTAGCTGCGCGTGTCATGGGGAATGGTTGTAACATGAGTTGCGACAATGGTGAGACGCGAGGAGCAACATCGACCTGAAGGTTACAGGTCAGCTAAAATGCATCACCATCATGAGAACGGGGGGACTTGCCTCTACATAAGCGGATTTCCTAGCGATGCGTGTCTTGGAGCGCGAACCGTCGATGGGTATCGGGTAGCTCAAGAAAAGATCGTTGTGTTGACCAATGGTCACTTGCATCTGATGGGGAGTTGTTTGTTTGATATCGACTTTCGTGGCTTTATCGGCCAGAGTATCTTTGACGGCTGCAGTTACGATATCGAGTTTTCTGGTGAGGATCTCGTCGCCCGTATTCGTCCGAGTGATATTTGTTACTCCATAAGCACTTTGCGGTTGAGGAGGGGTCAAAGCCATTGAAGCTCTGCATTGGAGTTCTCCGGGATTGTCAGGTCGTTCTGGTAAAATAAAGACGTTTTCCTGATTCGAGAGGCGCGCAGAATAAAGTCTCATGGTCGATCCGAGTTTGGATCTGAAAGTTGCCGCCGACGCCAACGTGGTCTTGATACACAATCCGATTTCGAGAGCTCGTCCTTGGTCAGCCAGGACCCAGGATCCGATAAAGAACGAGACGATCAAAGGAGATTTACCCCTTATGCCTTCGGGATCTTCAACTATGACCTTACGTCCTTCGCGGTTGATTATGTCTCCAAAGACAGGACGAATTGAGTCGTGATTGTTCTGTATCTGATTGCGAAACGTGTCACATGTAAGAAGCGGGTGACCAACTTCGTCCAGCGACATATCCTCTAATACCTTCAACGCCGCCCGGGGGACCTTCAAGACGACGCAGACAACGGGAGGTACCACCTCCCACTTCTCATATGGGGCAGGCCTTGGCCCATACCTTTTGTGAACGAAGTTGGGCAAGAACGGGCTCTCGGAGGAAACACCAAAGACATGCAGCTCCGTGAAGAGGTTCTGGAAATTGTTGGCACCGAGCAAAAGTTGTGTATCGGTCGTGACACGACCAACAAGGAGATCAAATGCTTGAGGCCAATTGGTGTTGATAAACCCGAGAGAGCGGACAGTATGAAGGAAACGGACAAACGACTGGCGGTGATAATGGGTATTCTGCATATGTAACTGGCCGAAGTCCCCTGTCTTCAAACGACCAAGTACCGAACAAGGATTTTCATCTCCGAACATCGTAAGATACAAGTTGAATAATTTATCAGCGAGATCGCTGGGCTTGTATTGTATTTCATGGTTCCGTTGCGTTGGCTCGCCACGCCATTGAGCATGGGTGTATTCAATCCACTTCCACGATACACGCTCGATATGACGCGAGTAATCAGCGAATGCAGAAAGGCCGGAGTCCTCGCTGGAATTGCGGAAGGTGAGACCAGACGAGAAACAGATAGGTGTAACGCCGAGCAGGAGGGCAAGCGAAGGAAAATCTAGCAACGCTCTCTCTTCAATAGCGCTTCTTTTCGTAGGATGATCCTGGTACGATATCATTGTGCTCGTGTTGAGTACTGTGAAAGGAGTTTTCTGGAGTAACGGGACGACTGCAGTGAGGACGTTGAGCAGTCCAATATGGTCCGACAAGTTGGAGGTGTCAATGACATTGAACGCGGTAGGTATTGTGCGATCACGAAAGGAAAGCTTTGCACAGCCCCACATTGAAGAATAGATGGACGGTGTGAAGTTGCCTGCCTTACACAACTTTAGCCCATCACAGAAGGCTAGAGCCTCGCTACAGGCGAAACGAATCATGGTTCTTGACTTTGTTTCGGAGGTTTGACTAATTCGACGGTGGAGAGCTATCGCCCAACGCGAAAACTGGTCGCGACATGCTTTCCACATTTCGCGTGCAGTCTTCCCTGGAGTAGATAAACGACCGTTTTCGAGAGTGACCTTTGCGAGGGCCAGGCCGAGATGGAAGGCGGCGACAGAGGTCTGTCCCGTAGTGAAGGTTAAATTGTCGCCCTGCGATCGAAAAAAGGAATGTAGGATTGGCTTGACTGAGTGAAGGGGTTGTATCCGGGTTGGTTATACCAGTCTTCCAATACTGGCCGTACGTATCCATTGACAAGAGCACGAATTCGAGGGTCAATGGGGTTGCAGAGGGGGCTGCAGATAAATGCGTGCCCTGATATTTCCCGGATATCTCCTGCATCGCGGACATGAATTGTCCTCTGAGCTGTTTTTGTTGAGGGCTAGGCAGAGTTAGTGTCTCGATATAGGAAGACCAATGACGACGAGCGTCGTCCAACGTCTCCTGAGTAGCGAATCGAATAAAGCGACTGTATGGAGATGCATTCCATGTGGCGATATCGGCCGAGGATTCAACGAGTCTTGTACAGTGTTCATTCAAGAGCGAAGCTGTCTTCTTGTCAATGAACACGTCGTAGAAAATGCTCCAACACATCAAGAGGTGATGGGCATCGACATTGTCGGCAATCAAAGAGATCAGAAGGGCGTTCCGTGCTGCATGATCCCAGTTAGGTTGAAACAAGGCGAGTGTAGTAAGTGCCTACCGATGATTGCAGGTTCCCAGTCACAGCAAGTAAAATCCATAGAACGGTTGTCTTGAAGAGGTTAGAAACGAGTCTTGCGTGATTCAGAACAACACTCACGACCATGGTCGGCAGCGATGGTATACAAGATACTCCTCGGATCCCCACAACCGAGAAGCAGGACGGTGGCGTCTTCTTCAGGCGGTAGATGATCTGTGAGACATATTGGCATGGTATTGCCAATGGGATAGAAAAACGACCTCCCAGGCCAAACAGTTGGATGAGACATGGCGAGAGGAAAGACGAATGTTCAAAAACAACACGAGGGCGAACGTATTTGAATCCGATGCCTCGAGGTCTGTTGTGCGTGCTGCGCAAAGGTTCTGGCCCAAGTGGTAATGGAAAAAACGACGACGACAGCAGTACGTATTACGTCTACAATTCGTTCATTATGGGAGCGGCATTATCCGATAGCTGCTACTACGTAATGAGATGAAGCTGGCTATAGGATACATTCTAACGGTATTGACGCTTCAAAATTTCGAACCTAGTGAGCTATCAGCCCTTCTGATGTAGTGAATTATTGTGAACAAAACAGTTTCAGGATTCAGAGGTCAAAGCCTTCTAGCCAGTTACTTACTCTGATCTCCCAGTCTTACAGAATCCCTTGTGGCGCTTCCAGTCTACCTTCTGGCACAGAGCAGAACAATACAAAGCATCTTTACACCCGCAGCAAACCTTAAGCTTCGGCTTCCCAACACCCTGACACTTCCTACAGACACTCACTTGCTTCGACTTCACCCCCGCAGCAGTGGAAGGCAGTATCCCATCAGCATCACGATAACCTTTTCCCACCGGATCCGTAACATCTTCCAAATATGGGACAGGAAATACTGGAGTCAGCGCGATACGAGTAGCATGAGGCCCAAGTTCTTTCCACGCAGCATTTGAATGAAATGGGCCGAGATTCTTGCCTTTGCCACAAGAACATAACGGTGATCGACCGTACTCCACAGATAGTGGGACACGTTTCTCTCGAAGATATTCGCATGTCGAAAGGTGCTCCCATTTCCTACATCGCTCTGCGAATACTGGAAGGGCATAACTCCACCAACAAACCTCTCCACCATAAATGGTAGTAATCATATTATTCCCTTCCAAACATTCGCCAAGCGAGTGAAGGTTCCAGAAGTCTGGAAAAATGACAAAGGCATCTCCGAGGATTGTCGCGGACGACATGTCATGTCTAATCGACGAAACGAGGATGACCGCATACGGATCCCGAACCGAACGATGGTCCTCGTAGAGAAAATATGCGTTGTGTTTTCCGAGAGAAAAGCGGCGGAGAATATTCTTGATCGAAACCTTGAAATTCATGAACGAACCCCACTTCTCAGGTGTTCGTAGCGTAGATAGCTCTAACAGTCTCTCCTGACGTGTCAGCGAGAATCGCAGATGCGCTTCAACCCAATGGACTCTCGAAAAAGAAATTTCCGGTAAACAGTCGAGGTAGACGTAGGGGGTGTTCCAGCCGATCAACCTCTGACCAACATTTCCGCTCGCCAGCGTGATAGGGAATGGTTGTATTATTGATTGCGACAAAGGTGAGGCGCGTAGAGGTACATCAACCTTGTATGCGATCGTAAGTAGGCATTCCAGCCGGNAGATAAAAAACTCACCTCAATGTAAGCAGACTTCCTGGCAACACGTGTTCTCGAACGATTTCCATCGATGGGAACAGGGTACGTGAGGGCGTAGCGATAGCACCCCTGGATAGAGACTTCCATACAGAACGGCGTCGTTTGCTCAACCTTGACAGTCGCCTTGTTCGCAAGAGCTGCCTTGGCCCTAGGATCAATAACATCAAGTCTCTTGCAAAGGATTTCTCCAAGCTCGCTTGTACAAGAAGCCTTCGTGATACCGAACACAGGACTCGTTCCGATATTCTTTGTGGAGGAATGCATCAAAGCCCGACATTTGAGCTCCCCAGCGTTATCCGGTCGCTCACGCAGAATGAAGACATTGTCGCGATTAAGAAGGCTAGTGGTGTAAAGTTGAAGTTCTGGACCAATTATCTTCATTAAACTCTGAGTAGTTTCCGGACTTGTCTTGACTCGCAATCCCACTCGAAGTTGGCTCGGCTCCTTGAGAAGAATCCAAGAAGGAACAAAACAAGAAACAATGAGGGGCGAGCTCCCAGAAAAACCCTTCTTGTCCTCTATAATGACTTTCCGACCATCCACATCAGCCACGTCACCGAAAATAGGGCGAATAGAGCTGTGGCCGCTACAGCCTCGATAATGTGTCTCGCATTCGAGGGTAGGGCACCCTACAGCGTTTTTCAGTACGCTGAGAGCCGTTCGGGGTACTTTGATAATGACGCATACAACAGGAGGAATCTCCTCCCAATTTTGAAAGAGAGTCAGTTTGGGCCCAGCCACGCGGGCCGCAGCGCCAGGACTGAGGAGACCGACGGTGTAAATGCCCCACATATGCAGATCCGCAAAAAGTGCTTGAGCGT
This sequence comes from Leucocoprinus birnbaumii, assembly GCA_027627405.1. Classification (NCBI taxonomy): domain Eukaryota; kingdom Fungi; phylum Basidiomycota; class Agaricomycetes; order Agaricales; family Agaricaceae; genus Leucocoprinus; species Leucocoprinus birnbaumii. The sequence goes on from JANIEX010000316.1 coordinate 9,447, forward strand.
AGCTCGTGCCATTCGGTAAATTNTTGTCCGTTTCGAGTCGGTTTATGAAGNGAGTAAAAGTTAGGGTCCACTCGGTCTCAATTATGCCGAGAGTGCGTATGGCCTGTACCAAGCGGACGAAGGATTGTCTGTTGTAGTGGATTTTTGGTTGAGGCTTCAGACGATTCAAGGGATCCCGTAAACTGAGGAGGAAACCAATGCTCTCGTGAGGGAACATTTTTGAGTATATGGCAAACAGCTTGCCACCGAGTGTGTCCGGAGGATATTGAACCCTATGGTTATGCTGCGTCATAGTTCCATCCCATTCTGCATGGGCGTACTCGATGAACTTCCAGTTCACCCTCTCGTTGTGACGGTTATCATGCCAGCGATTGGGATCGGTTTTCCCTCCCACCGCTGCGAAATTCGCTCCTTCACTACAGTTGCGAAACGAAAAGCCAGAAGAAAAACAAGTGGGCGTGATACCAAGGAGGAGCGCAAGAGAAGGGAAGTCAGCTAAGGCCCGTTCTTCGATCGCGCTCCTCTTCGTGGGATCATCGTCATAATACAGGAGGGAGCTGGTGTTGAGGACGGAATATGGGTTTCGCTGAAGTAAGGGTGTAGCGGCGACGAGGAGGTTGAGTAGCCCGACAGAGTCGGATAGGTCGGAAGTGTCGATAACGTTGAACGTGGCCGGCATAGTTTCATCGATGANTGAGAACTTGGCACCTCCCCACATTGAAGAATATATCACTGATGCGCAAACACCAGTCCTGTATAGCTGTAGTGCGTCGCAAAAGGCAAGAGCATCACCGACCACAAAGCGGATAGCGATCGTCGGTCCCTCTGTGACACAGCCGACTCGTTTATGGAAAGCCTCAGCCCACCGGCCAAACTGCGTGCGACATGCATTCCACAAGTCGCGCTCAGTCTTTGCCAGCTTTGAGGCAGAGCCATCACCGAAAGCAACTTGAGTCAAAGCAAGGGCAGTGTGAAAACCGGCACTTGGATCACTCGCAGGATGAAGGTTGAATTGACGCCCGGCTGCTGAGGATATGAAAGTGGGGTTGACTTGGGTGCGTGAAGTGGTTTTGACTTTGGGATTCGTGATGCCGAGTTTCCAATACTNGTGGTAAGCCCGAGTGGCGAGCGGTCGGAACTCTTCGCACAANGGAGCGGCAGAGTGAACCGAGAAAAAGTTCGACTTCGAATCGGTGTTCAATTCCATCCCAGATGAGAATGTTCGCTTCAGCTCGGCTTGTTGGGAATCGGGTAATGACAATATNTCGGTGTATGAAGACCAGAAGCACCGAACTTCATCCATCGTATCTCGAGTGGCGAATCTAATGAGATCTCCGTAAGGAGAGTTTGCCCATGTCTCGAGACGTGAGGCGAATGCGATGAGCTTGGAGCATTGCTCNTTCAGAAGCTTGACCGATTTGTTGTTGAGGTATACATCGTAGAAAATGCTCCAGTATAGGAANATGCGGTCGATATCAACGCTGTCCGAAATCAGCGTCAGGATNAGAACGTTTCTTGCTACAAGGTCGTTTGAGTTTCTGTTACATAAAANTACAGCGAAGGCATCACCTAGAATTGCGGGCTCAGTGTCACAGCAAGTGATATCCAAACGGCGGGGTGCTGCAGAGCGCGTCAAGCAAGAAAACAACCAGATCTGAAATTGAGNACTTACGGCTGTCGTGGTCAACACTGACCGTGTATAAAATGCTCCTGGGATCCCCGCAGCCAAGGAGCAGAATCTCAGCGTCCCCTACCCGAGGAAGATGATCTGTAAGGCATATCGGTGGAGTGTTTCCAAATGGATAGAACGCGNTGGTTTTTGGCCANAAAGTTGGGTGGGCCATGAGTGGCAGACAATTGAGGTGAAGGAAGTGGGCTGCCTCGCTTAAGGNATATAAGGGCCATCGGCCTGTGCCTTATATCTATCAACAGGCAAACAAACACGAGCTGAATGGCGTAGCGCAGAACCTCTGTAATCTNCTAGAGCTCCATCATCACATGCGCGGGTAGTCCACATCGNGTACGGGTTCGCTCAGACAGGCATTCCCTGCTAATAACGTCAGACTACGAAGAAATGTAAACNGCAAAGTACCTTTCGGAAGATTTTGGTTGGAGTGAAGCATGGTTGGCCCACCATCACTTCCTAAGGAGTAGTATGGAGTTCAAGGGTCCAAAAAGGGTGTAAACGTCCCGGAAATGGAGGTGCGATATTTATGGTAGGATCATGAGGTCTTGCCGCAGGAAGAAGAACGAGCTTAAAACCGGCAAAGCCACCGATACGCGTTTACGATACGCCGCCGTTACGTTCTGTAATATAAGCATTTTTGGGATGTTGCAAGACGCGAGATGCGTGCTCATAGGGCAATGTAACAGAAGCCGCACTCTGGCGTCGTAGGGGTCGTTGGCCTCAAATCTCGTGGAAGAANCGGNTAGCCGGAACGTCTAATTTCACAAATCAACAAGCCATCAAACGCGCAGCCAGTTCACATACTCACGATAAACGCCCAACAACCGCGCGCTATATCGCAGATAAGATCAAGAAATGTGGCGAGAGGNGGACAAATGTCATATGCGACGGAGATGTTGACAAGTGCTTACTCGGCGACATCGTGACCTGGAACATGGAAGGTATGATCCTTCCGGCNTCGCTTCAGAGAGCGTGCGAGATAGTGGCTTCGCGAGGGTTCCGGGGACCCAATATATATAAGCCTAGGACCAACGCAAAATGGCGCATCCTTCTAAACTTGACCCCATCTTGTTCTTATCGTTATCATGGCTACACCCCAGCTTGCCACCTTCAAGATCCCTCCCATCCAGAATGANCCCATGGTGTGTTCTTCTTTGTGATTTGTTCGTCAGATCGCTGAATACATGGTAGCGCTCGTACGCGCCTGGATCGCCGGAACGGGCGGCATTGCAAGCTGCGTTGAAGGAGATGCAGGAACAGTTACCTTTTGANGTGCCTTGTATNGTGAACGGCGAAGAGGTCAGTNGTTTTGAATCAGGGTCATCGAACGAACACCGGGTTCANGCTTCCATCCATCGCGTCATCGCACTCNTAGATCAGGACAAACAATACCCAGAAACAACCCTTACCTCACGACCACGCGCGTCACTTGTGNACTTTCCANGAAGGCACGCCAGAACTTGTAGCNAAGGCTGTCGACGGGGCTCTCAAAGCCAAGGCAGTTTGGGAGAANTTGCCATGGAACGACCGTGCAGCGATTTTCCTCAAGGCCGCNGACCTTGCGAGCGGGAAGTATCGATACAAACTTATGGCAGCGACTATGCTCGGCCAAGGAAAGAACGCATGGCAAGCAGAGATNGATGCTGCCGCTGAGGTCGGTCTCGTACNCCTGTTTATNTTCTTCAGCCTAGAGGTGACNCTTTGCAGTTGACAGACTTCTTCCGATTCGGTGTCAAATATGTGGAAGAGCTGTACGCNCAACAGCCGCCAATGAATGCACCTGGATCCTGGAAGTATGTATNCNGNNTTNTGNAGAAGATGCAGGTNCTNATTCTGGATNNCTTAGCCGTGTTGAGTACCGACCGCTAGAAGGCTTCGTTCTNGCNGTTTCGCCNTTTAACTTTACGGCTATCGGTGGTAACCTNCCTGGAGGTATGTGACCATTNCAATAAGCGGATAACGCNTATATTGACCCTTTCTTTCAGTACCCGCACTCGTCGGCAANGTTGTTGTCTGGAAGCCAGCTCCAGCTGCAACTTACTCGAANTATATCGTCTTCAAAATNTTGANCGAGGCTGGTGTNCCTCCTGGTGNCATCCAGTTCATCCCCGGTGGNCCTGAAGTCGTNCAAACNGCCATCAAGAACCCCAACTTTGCATCCTTGCACTTCACGGGTAGCACACANGTNTTCAAGAGCCTCTGGAAGGACATTGCATCAAACTTGGACCTCTACAAAGGCTACCCTCGNATCGTTGGAGAGACNGGTGGAAAGAANTGGCATGTAATTCATCAGTCCGCCGAGATCAAGAACGCCGTTTTACAGAGTGTACGAGGAGCTTTCGAATATCAAGGTGTGTACCTCTGCCTTANCTCACTTGTNNCAAATNNTGATANTTCTCTAGGTCAAAAATGCTCCGCGCTTTCGCGNCTCTATGTCTCAAAATCCNTCTGGGAGAANGGGTTCAAGACNCAATTCCTTGAAGAGATTGCNAAGATCAAAGTTGGCCCCTGCACAGAGTGGGACAACTTNTTNGGCCCAGTNATGTACGTNTNTCATNTCGNANNCTGTCNCCTGTGTNNACTAANNTTGCGTCTGTAGTGGACGNCGNGCGTTCGATACCATCACCNNTTACATCAAGAAAGCAAAGGATGCCGGTGGCGAGGTGCTCATTGGTGGTTCAGGTAAGNNGCTGACCTTGTTTCACTCGATCGTGGTTTAACATTCTGTACAGCCGACGACTCCAAGGGATTCTTCGTCCAACCCACCGTTATCCTCACAAAAGACCCTCANTCAGTAACAATGCGAGAGGAGATCTTCGGTCCTGTTGTCACTGTGAGTATGGCTATAACCAATCATTGCAATATCTCATCACTCGCTAGGTATACGTCTTCGAGGACAGCGACTACGAGAAGACTCTCGACTTGGTTGATAGCACTTCGATCTATGCCCTTACAGGAGCCATGTAAGCATAAGTAACTTACCCTCATTTCCAAAGCTGATTACTTTGCTCATCTAGCTTCGCCCAAGACCGTGTCGCCCTCATCAAGTCGACAAACAGGCTCCGTAACACAGCTGGCAACATCTACTACAACGAAAAATGCACGGGCGCCGTTGTCGGTCAACAACCTTTTGGCGGCGCGAGAGCAAGTGGTACCAACGACAAGGCAGGTAGTATCAGTATTTTCTGGCGCTTCGTCAGCGCGAGGAGCATCAAGGAGAACTTTATCGGACTCGAAGACTTCCAATATCCTTCCAATCTGCTGTGAAGAGATGCCGATATGTCAATCATGATCGGAATCTTCCAGAATATATGTCGTGTATTTTTAGTCTCTGCAAATTAATGGTATTTTCAAACCGAAATTATGAGCTTTTGAGACAGACGAGCGAGTGCTGGAAGTAAACAAGCAATCGTGTGAGGCCGAGTAGCTCGGGCTGTAATTAGTAAGTCAGGGCTGTTTGCCTACGCCTCGTGCTTCCGCATTTGGCGTCTATTTGTTTTTGCTCATAAAGCGCGCAAAAATAGGCAGTTAGTTCCTACGCCCCGACGGTGCCGCCGAAGGCTGTGAGGCAGCGGAGGACGACNGTCGGTCAGCGTCGCTAGTGCAGGCAATAAAATGAGTCATTAGCAGGGATACGAGAACCGAGGGAGGATGCGTGGGACAGGCATGTGTGGCGGTGACTGGGCAAGCAAACGAGGCGCCTCATTTATTGATTTATTTATTTGAGTCATTGCTGCTCTCTCCTTCACCATCACCACCATGGCTCAGACTACCGCCGTCGAATCCAGGTTCCCCAATATGCCGGGCAAGTCGGCAGACCTCGACCAGACCTGGGCATACCTCACCAGTGGCGTCGACCACATAATGACCAGGATGGAGGCTGGCCTCTCCTTCGCGGATTACACGAATCTCTACACAACGGTCTACAACTACTGCACGTCCACGAAAATGCATTCGCGGATGGATTCTGGTAATCGCAGTACGTGTTTGCTTCCGTTGTCAGGCGCGTCTGCTGTTCCAGTTGCTCATATCCCCTCTTTTCTAGCTGGTGCCAATTTGGTGGGGTCCGATCTGTACAACAAGTTGAGCGGATATTTCGTTCAGCACTTTCAGCCCATGATGGAGGTATGTCGAGCTTTTGATCGTTCTCGATGGTGCTTGCTCACTGCGACGCGTGATTAGAAATCAGAGAGCCTGCAGGACGTTGACCTGCTACGATATTATGCAGCCCAATGGGATCGATACACCACCGGCGCTAATTACCTCAACCGCCTNTTCACTTACCTCAATCGGTACTGGGTAAAACGTGAGCGTGATGAGGGNAAGAAGGGCGTNTACCAGGTCTACACTGTACGTCGTTGNATCGAATTGCCACTTTTGCGACATGCTCTGATGTTGCGTTNTACAGCTCGCCCTCTCNCAATGGAAAACCTACTTCTTCGCACACATCCAGAAGGACAACTCGAAACTCACCAATGCTGTCCTCCGACTGATAACCCAACAACGTAACGGCGAGATCATCGATCAGGGTCTCGTCAAGAAGGTCGTCGACTCGTTTGTNTCACTCGGNCTNGATAACTCNGACCCCAACAAGGANTGCCTCGACGTCTANCGCGAGCAATTCGAAAACTCCTTCCTCTCAGCTACGGAAACGTACTACAANGCTGAATCAGAGGCATTCCTCGCGGAGAANTCTGTATCGGATTATCTGAAGAAGGCAGAGGAGCGGCTNAGGGAGGAGGAAGCACGTGTTGAGCGTTATCTGCACGCAAAAACACGCAAGGAGCTCGTCAGCAAGTGTGAGCATGTCTTGATCCGTGCGCACTCCGAGTTGATGTGGGAGAGCTTCCAATCGTTGCTTGACTTTGACAAGGATGAGGATCTNCAGAGGATGTATGCGCTCTTATCGCGTATCCCTGAGGGTCTCGAGCCTCTGCGTAAGAGGTTCGAGGCGCATGTCAAGCAGGCTGGGCTGTCATCCATCTCCAAGCTTGTTGGAGAGGGCGAAGCGAANGCGGAGAATGTTGACCCCAAGGCTTACGTTGANGCCCTTCTTGAGGTTCACCGCAAGAACTCGGATACCGTGCAGAGGAGCTTCAAGAGCGAGGCTGGGTTCGCTGCTAGCTTGGATAAGGCTTGCCGTGAATTTGTCAACAGGAACGCTGCCACCGGAGCGTCATCGACCAANTCGCCGGAGCTTATCGCCAAGCATGCTGATATGCTTCTNCGTAAAAANAACAAGATGGCAGAGGAGGATGANCTCGAGGGNGCTCTTAACCGTGTGGTACGTCGTCAGCTANNNTNCTCNATGAGACNTGTTATGCTNANNNANNTGCTAGATGATTNTNTTCAAGTACCTCGANGACAAGGATGTCTTCCAGACATTCTACACGACCAAGCTGTCGAAGCGTCTCATNCACGGTGTATCCGCGTCAGATGAGAGTGAAGCCAGTATGATCTCGAAACTCAAGGAGGCTTGTGGTTTCGAGTACACAAACAAACTTCAACGCATGTTCACTGGTGNGTNTGANCCTTTCTNNATCTCCTCTTCATNGCTAACNNTGGGTTNTAGATATGAGTCTCAGTAAGGATCTTACNGATTCNTTNAAGGAGCGNATGTCGCAGAACCACGACGACATGGACATCACCTTCAGCATCATGGTCCTCGGCACCAACTTCTGGCCACTCAACCCGCCCTCACACGACTTCGTCATCCCTCAAGAAATCATCCCCACGTACGACCGATTCTCGAAGTACTACCAGAGCAAGCACTCTGGTCGTAAGCTNACATGGTTGTGGAACTACTCNAAGAACGAGNTGCGCACGAACTACCTCAANCAGAAGTANATCTTGATGACGAGTTCNTACCAGATGGCTGTGCTGCTTCAGTACAACAGGCACGATACCTTGTCGCTGGATGAGTTGGTGTCNGCNACNGCGATCTCNAAGGATCTNTTGACCCAGGTGTTGGCGCTTTTGGTCAAGGCCAANTTGCTCGTTAACGAGGAGCAGGATCAGTACGACCTTAATCCCGGTGTGTTTATTTCTGCTGATTGAAAGGTAAAATACTGAANTGCGTGCATTAGGCTTCAAGTCAAAGAAGATCCGTGTTAACCTCAATTTGCCTATCAAGGCTGAAGTTAAGGCTGAGTCGAGCGATGTTCTCAAGGCTGTTGATGAAGATCGTAAATACGTGATCCAAGCGACCATTGTCCGGTGCGTCAATTTTGCGTGGCCCNGTCATCTGAACGTGTTTGTTGAACCTCCTTTTCAGTATCATGAAGGCACGCAAGACCATGAAGAACCAGGCCCTGATCCAGGAGGTCATCTCGCAGATCTCTCAGCGATTCGCGCCTAAGATTCCCGATATTAAGAAGGTAAGTTTCCTTCTCTTCGCTTCCAACTCCTCATGAACTGATGTGTGTGTTTGTTTAGGCGATTGAGACTCTGCTTGAGAAGGAGTATATNGAAACGTGTGGAGGGTTCCAAGGACACCTTTGCTTACGTCGCTTAAGCGGCCGAATCTCTGTCGCTCTTTGTTTTTTACGGTCGTACACTCTCACTTTCTTTTCTTCTTCTCATCTCTCGCTGTCACTTGCTGCACATACTGCCTTTTTTTTTCTGGCAGCACTCAACTCCACGTCTCGAGCCGTAATATACACAACCTCCTCCCTGTTCTGTCTCTTGCTCGCATTCCTCTCGCTGTTNTTCTCTGCCAATCTAACATACTTGAATCAGCATTTTCTTCTCTTTTCTGTCTTTTTTCCCACCTCGACGCATCGTATATACCATTAGACACACACATCGGTCTACTAATCCCACGTTTAATCATGTACAGTAAAATACATGCGGTTTCGCCTTGTGGAACCGAAGGTGGTGCGGTGTGGTTGTCAGTGGTTGTTCTCTGGATGTCAAATCGTATGCCATNTGTATTTTTCTCCACCCTCCAATCTGTAACTCGTACAACAGACAGCTCGGGATCGAGTACTATACTGAGAGTCCGGCCTCGATTTCCCCGAGGAGCATGGTGGAGTCTTTGCTACCTGTNAGAACTGGGGGGATATTANTTAGTGGGGGATTGAGGAGAGGATGAGAGGNCGTACTGATAGGTTCTTTGGGGTGGAAGTCGACTGCTGTTACTGTTCCTTTGTGACCCGGNAGCTGTAAAATGTATAAGAAGAGAGCCTATACGATAAAATGGCAAACCATGCCTTGTACAGAATATTGGCACTCTCGACTTCCCAGATACACACCATACGATCAGCGCCTCCAACAGCCACACGACGGCCACCATCGTCTTTACTCCACGCGCCACGTATTAGCGTGTTCTCGAAACCAGCGGGAGAGCCGCGTAAGACGCGGTGGACGCGGTTAGGGGAAGGAGAGAATGGGCGGACGTCGTGGATGATTGTTTGTGATGAGAATGAGGGAGAGAGGAGGTATGAGCCGTTCGGTGAGAGTGAGAGCGAGGTAGGGGTATCTGTGTGTCCTGTTAAAGAGTACACTTGTTCGTTTTTGCGGATGTCGTAGACCTATTTGACGCCTTCAGTCAGAAGCAAGGTCGTTGAAAATGAAGAAAAACGAACATGAATCTCATTATCAATCGCACCAACATACACATTCGCACCATCCGCACTCCAACAAACAGCCGTAACAGGACACCCAATCTCCAAAGTCGCAACAGGGACCTTGGTAGATTCGTCACCTCCCTCCCAAATCTTGACAGTACCATCGTCAGAACCAGTAGCTACGAGTTCAATTCCAGAACCTGAAGCCATAGTTCTATCGACGGAATTGATGATTTCTTTGTGGGCACGGATTTTTCGGATACGTTCGCCGGTGGGGAGGTCGGTGAGGGTGAGTGTGTGGTCTGCGGAGACTGTGTAGAGGATTTGGGAGGTGAGGGACCATTGGAGGTCGAGGATGGGTGCTTTGGCGTGACTCTGGAGAAGGCCGTAGTTTGTGTTTGGGGCATAGGTGCGCCATAGTGCTGGAGAGTGGAAGCGGGTGTCAGTTGAGCCGAAGGTTCGCGGAAGAATGGGCGCACGCACAGACACTGCGATCTGCTGAACATGCAGCGATATTTTGGCCGGTAGGATCGAACCTACAACTTAAAATTTCTGCCTGTGGAGACCATTAGGACAGCTGCTAAGTAATAACACAAAATACGTACTCCATGAGCTCCAGACAGGCTAACAATGGGAGCCTCGAGATTACTGGTCCGCTGAACAGAACGAATTAGACCTTTGCTTCGTTCATCGTTTCCAGACGAGATGGCAATTTGGTTGCTGGGCGGAGGAGTTGCCCTGGCCCTTTTGATGAGGGTTCCTTCCGTTGGTGGTGGCGACGGGCCTCGTTTGGACATTGGGAGGTGGAAGTGTCGGTGGAGGTCGGTGGGCGAAACTTCGATTGTGCTTCGGGCGCAGGGTCCAAGATCATGTGATGACATACTGTATACTAGCAGGCGCCGATGCCACCGCGACTAATTGTTGACTAGTATGTTCAACTTCGGTCCTGTGGGCCTGCTCCAAGGAACCAAGGCCTTCTCGAGCATCGCGATGTCTTATAAATCTCTGGATCTACTTGACACGCAGCGGTAACGGTATTACACCAAGGGCTTTCAACTCGAATGAAGGGCACCGCTCAAGATAACGATATGATGAATGCAAGATGAATGATAATAAAACTGAAATCTTCAGTGGCGACACGGAGTGAGTAGACGGACTCCAGGACCCTCTCATACCATGCCTGTAATCGATTAATTAAACGTTGAGCTGAGGTAGCAGGTATTTCTTATATTTACACAATCAGTGGGATGCAAAGACGCGTACTACATGAGCAAGCAGTGCGGTGCACAGGCACAGCCCTTGGGCCGCCTGAAGGTCTGATCACTGCCGCCGTTGTGGGTTGGTTGATCAGTCTAGGTCTTACCGCTGTTGTTCCTCATGGTTCTGGACCACTTTTGTCCTGAATTATCAGTTATCGAAGACGGCGAACGCATTATCAAACTCTCAATAAGCGTATATCTCATACTCAGTTGGCTTCAAATACCGAAGATGCCTCAGCTGCGATTCACCGGCAGGTGCCTCGGGCAGTGAATCTATTTTTGCCGCCGCGTCCACAGCATTTTGGCCTGAGAGTACTCGCACGCCGCCCACTGAGAAGTTTGTATGCTGTGTTCTACTGACAGGCCCATTCAAGCCCGATGATTCTTAAAGCTCTGGGTAAACCAGGAATAAATCAAGTATCTCATTCACCTCCACATAGCCCCAGTAGGCGTAGTTCCACCTTATCCGAAACGCGCAGAAATGCACCGTTCTCGATTGTACCGAGCTCCTCAGCAACGTATCAGACCTGGGATTTTTCAAAATCCGCACGATTTTGTCGTAAAGGACTCTTTGCTCCTCCAAACAACAAAAGATGATAACTGTGGGTCTACTTCTTCGTTGTCTATTAAATACACCTCACCATGTTTTTGACAGTCATGGAAAAGTTCGCAAAACACACAATTCAAGGTGCCGAGCTTGACTCCTCGGCTCGCGATCCGCCACCTCGCTGTCATCCTGATACCCGTATATCGATTCTCAAGCGCATGGAGTTGTGGTTGCGAAATCCATATCGATCAAAGAGGATGCTGTGGTTAGTAGGCCCCGCAGGAGTTGGCAAATCGGCTATTATGCAGACCGTCGCTGAGAACGAGTGCAAGGCGAGTCTACTTGCCGCGCTCTTTTTCTCTGCTCCAAACGGACGAAACGACCCTCGCAGAGTGATCACCACCCTGGCATATCAACTTGCCACAAGTTACCCACCCTACTACAATTACGTTCGCGCAATGATCACAGCGAATCCGAAAGTTCTTGAAAAGTCGATCGTGGGTCAGTTCACCGATTTCATAGTCAAACCCTTCGCTGTCAGGCGGCTATTCGACGGCACGTATCAAGTCCTCATATTCATCGACGGCATGGACGAATGCAAAGGGGAGCACGAGCAAATCCTCTTACTTTCCCTCATTTCGTACTTCACCACCAGATTCCCTGATGCGCCTCTCCTATGGGTCATTTCAAGCCGTCCGGAGGCGCATATCACACATCATCTCAGCCGAAGACGGCTTGCTTCATGTTTCGACAAAGAGGAAGTCCCAATTGACTCCCCGGAAGCTTGTCAAGATGTCGAGCGGTTTTTCCGCGCAGAGTTTGCTAAAATTCGAGGATCCAGCTCTGTTATGATGTCACACTTTCCGGAATGGCCTCCTGAAAGGCTCCTCCTGAAACTACTTGCCGCAGCGCAAGGGCTTTTTGCCTATGCAGACACAGCGATTCGATTCATTGCAGAGCGCGATCACATAAACCGGTTTCAGCTCGTCGTCAACCTTATTGACCAGCCATCTTCATTTACTCCCGATAGCACGGTCCAACCGTTGGCTCGGCTAGATTCCCTCTATCACTATATCATCTCCCAGATTGATCCTGAAGATCTTAAATATGCGAAACATATTTTTTCTTTTCTTCTCTTTCCACCTGACGACTACGTGGTCGATATGACTCAATCTCTCATGTGCGACTGGTTGGAAATGAGCCCAGACGTCTTGCATAATTCTCTTTGCAAGCTCCACTCAGTACTCAGCATTCCTCCACCCGACGAGCCCGAGGAAATGATAGATTGGCACCATAAATCATTTTACGACTTCCTTCATCGGATGCGGTCGCAACTCGGTCTGCCCGTGGACAGGGATGATGCGTCCGAGGTCCATCGACAGCACCTCATTAGAATTTTGAATAGAATACCCCTCAGTGAGGTTCATTTACCTAGTAGTCTGCCAACTTGTTTGACAACAACTTAGCTGATTCACCTATGACACCTGGTATTCCCCGATATTTGCTCACTTGGCCTTACCAGACTCTAGAAGAGCTTGAGAAAGGTCAAGAATCCTTTTCCGGCTTCCTGTTGTGGGTAGATGTCGGCCGTTCAGGAATAAATGGCTTGTCGCACGAGCCAAGCACGACCTCTGATGTGTTGCATGCAGTCAAAGCAATAACAGGCGTTCACCCTACGCATTCAGGGCAATCCTCCTGGATGGTTGACATATTTGTGAGCGGATTGATTCTTTCATTACCCTATCTCTGTACAAGACTCGTTTACCCATTTCTTAGGTTAAGCTCGCAAAGCAGCTACGCGATGATGGAAGCCTTCTGGATTTGCCCGCCGAGATCTTTCTTCTCGACTCAGTAGAGAATGATCATTTCGAGATCTTTGAAGAGGTCCGCCGCGAATTTCGCCATGATCACTATTCTGACACATTACTCACTGGTATAATCACTAGTATGAGGATGGAGACTTGTCGCATAGTGCGGGGGATCTCGCTTATGATCAATATCTTTACATCATGGATCGATGGAAAAGCAACGCCCCGGAAGTCATACTCGAAACATTTATCGGGAATCGGCTTCGGGGGGTGGTAAACTGCACCCCTTTTATGTCGGAGCTACTCAGAAGTGATAGATACGATTTTAATAATGATATCGAACGGGCCATTGCTGACGGGAGGAAAATCCATTTATACCTCTATTATGATTTTTCGGCGATATACGCTACCTTGCAGGAGCAGGAGTATATAATTACTAAGTAGACTTTCATTTATATGTTAGCTAGGACAACAGAGAATTGCCTTTGGATGGTGCAACGGAGCATCACTGGCGTGTTCGTTGGATTTTTTTCGTTCCAATTTTTGAATTTGTGGGCTGGTTCACCGAAGTAATTACAACACAACACTCCTTATTCGTCATATTCGATTGAGAACTCGAGATTTGGTGCCAAGGTGTTGCAGGTTTTCATGAACTCTTCATTGTCTCTGAACTATCTAGGCTCCCAAGAACTCGAAGCCGCTGCGTCAGAGCTACTGGCAAATGGCAGATTACCAGTATTGACGTCCCCTTTCCTTCGCTGATGATTCTGGTGTGCCTCAGCGGAGGAAACTAGGCTTCTGATAAGCAGCCGCCCCTGCGTTATGATCTGCAAATCGCCCAGGCCCAATACGATGGCACATCCGTTAGATCGACGATTTTAAGCGTGCTTTATCAAGAGAAGACAGGAGGAAGGCAGAGGGCTTGACGATCGAGCGACAAATTCGGAGTCACAACAAGAATAAGCAGTAAGCTCAAACGAAGGTAAACCTTATAACTCGGAAGCGAGGGTTCTTCAGATATATAAGCCTACGAAGTTCCTGATAGCAAAGACACGCGCTAGAATGCACCTCTGTATTCCACGACTCCGAGAAGCAGAGACCCAAGTTGAAGTTGAAGTTGAGGTGCCTAGCACTACTTTCGGATAAGCGTCGTTATTTGAGAAGGTCACGAGGCTAATCTTCTTGTTCGCGGGTTCTGGTTCTATGGGTTGGGACCGGAAGTGTAACGGAAATTGTACCAAATGAAGACTAGATAACCTGTAGCCCGTCGTTCTGTTTACTAACTTAGGATAGAGATTGACTAGAAGGGGTGTTGAATTGAAGGCGTAGATCAGTGCATACCAGTATTGTCTAGCTGTCAGTTTTGACAGTCTGATGATGCGGGGAAGGTCCAGGGCGCTTGTCCTGCATTGTGCGTCCTGAATGGGTAGATGAGCTACGTCATATTTTGAATATGTGGAGGGGAGAAAGAGCGGAATGACGAAGGAAGGAGGGTCGAGGTAGCTGAGCCTGGGTCCAGAACGAACGTTGATCGAGGCAAAAGGGCAAGGGCGAAGGTGAGGGCGAGGACTAGGCGAGGCCTTCTCACTGTGAAAACGCAAAAATAGTGTCTAAGTTTATATGAGACCCGCTGACGAACCGAACCCGATGAGAATTCAAAATGTCATCAGACTTTCGGATTGTCTCGATGGGTCGCTTGAGTATAAGGCTAACCCAGCCAATGATCCTGCGATGGTTGGTCGAGGAAGTTGCCTATTGGAGTCTAGATGGCACTGGCTAGGCGAATGCAGGATCAGGGGATGGGAAGGTGAAGGGTAGAATCGAGGACGGATTCGGGAAGATGAGCCAAGACTCCATGAGGACGCATCGGGTAGGCCGTCCGACGACGTGCGTCTGACTATCCTTTCTTGGTCGAGGTAGTGTTCCTGATGTGTGCTTGGCCAATGTTCGCACAAACAAACAAGTATCACTGGTGATTGTGTACTGAATCAACGGCGAGGGAGTGTGAATATGATGCCGGCAGCGCAGAAGCTCAGGCCTTTTATTTATGGCCGGAGGGGATCAGAGGAAATGAAGAGAAAGAAGAAAAGAAGACGCTTATCAGGTCCGGTGGATGGAGATAAGCAAGTGGTTGGTGTGACTCCACCAATGTATAAAATCACGCCCCCCACCCTTGCCTCCATTCCCCATGGCTGACGCTCTCACCATTTCTCTTCTTCCTGTTCCCCTCGCCCTCGTTCATATTCCCCGCACCCGTCTTCCTGCCCTCTCGCACCCTGTGCTTAGACATATTCTCCACCCGTCCCCGACGTTTTTCACCGTTACCGCGAATGAAATCGAGATTTCGTTATTTGTAGACTGGGAACATGTCCATGATTTCGATGTTATTGCACGGAAAGACTTGCGCTCTATGCGCGATGATCCTGTCGAAATTTCTTACGAGCCGTGGAGTGTTCTGCAGGTAGATTCACATTCAGACCAACTTGGTGTGTATTGTTCGGTTATATGTGTCGCTATCAGCTAACTCCGTCCGTGTAGACAACTCGGGTGCTCGTGTCAATGAGCTTTCTGGACCTCTCGCAGTGGCTGGCATTTCAATTCTCTACCAGTCGTCGTATATGTGCGATTTTATCTTCGTACGTTTCTCCCCCTTTTCCCCTAAATGCCTCTCGTTTATATCGTCGCCAGGTCAAAGAATCCCGCTTACACGAAGCCCTTACGCTGTTCGAGATGGCTGGCTTCGATCTCTACACGTCCAATATGACATCCTCTCCGGCACCAACATATCATCCAACGTCATCGCATTCATCCACCACCGCGTCCTCA
Source organism: Leucocoprinus birnbaumii (assembly GCA_027627405.1). Classification (NCBI taxonomy): domain Eukaryota; kingdom Fungi; phylum Basidiomycota; class Agaricomycetes; order Agaricales; family Agaricaceae; genus Leucocoprinus; species Leucocoprinus birnbaumii. The sequence goes on from JANIEX010000316.1 coordinate 25,142, forward strand.
CCCACCATCCTCACCCTCTCGCATGCCTCCACGCTCACACATACATCATCAACGCCCACATCATGCTCTATCACTCCCATCGGCCGCCACTCTTCCATCCACCACTTAAACGAGCGTACAAAATCACACTCACCAACCTCAGGTGAGGTGCGAATCCTCGATCCAGATCTAGCATGTGTCGGACTTTCGGACGAATTGGGTGTGGATCATTGGGGTTTAAAAATAGTTAAATTAGTGGCGTTTCCTGAACTCATACCGTCGTCAAGGAAGAGGTCAAAATCGTCGACATTGTCCTCATGTTCCTCGAGTTTCGGAGAGGATGAGGGCGATGATGGATATTTCTCGCATTCGCCGCATTCAGTTTCGACTTCGTCGTTGAATGTGCCCCCGGTGGTTGGACCGAATGGGTCTTTGTCGTCGCGAAGGTCGAGTGTGTCGTCTGGGCCTGCTGGTCCTTCGCGCTCACGGACGGGTTCGGGACAGGGTCTTCCACTAATTACGACCTCGGAGCTTGTTGGCTCACCTTCACTCGCCAAGTCATCGTCATCACCAGCTTCACCCATTGCCTCTTCAAATTCTTCGAGCATTGTCTCTTCCCCGAACATCCCTCAACTTCCATCGCCTATAAGCAGGCGACAGGCTTCTCCATCCTCATCACCTCCACTTTCAGTCCCCTTCTTCTCCTTCACCCGAACTCAAGAGGGTTCATCCTTAACTGCTGACGTCAAAACTCTTGCAGCATTGTTTCCACCCGAGGAGAGGCATCTGTTGGTCTGCTGCACTAGTCTTGATTTCGGGTCGCCGTCAAGTGAAAGCGACGAGGATGAAGATTTGGATGATGACTTTGCTCATGGGATGGATGATTTACATTTAGACGAGCTGCATGATATAGACGTAGATGATATGAGTATCGGCGAGTTGAAGTGCTTGCAGATCGATTTGAGGAGATTTGGGTTAGGTGAGTGTCTTGGCGTGGCCCCTATGGTAGTGAATGTATGCTAACTATATGCGCTCTATATGACAGATAAATACGGTCTAGTCAACAAGTTCTCTCGAGTCCTAGGCGAGAACGGTGTGAACCATATGTACAGCTCGACTTTCAAAACAGCGAATCTGCTCGTACGTCTCATATTCTCCCTGTCTTAGCATATCCATTCAATAATTTGCCCTCGACTCTCTAGGTGAACAAAAAACACGCCAGGAGAGCTCAAGCGCTCCTCCGCGGCTGCTAAAACCTCCAAAACACTCACAGCCAAGCATTTTTAGCTTCCTTCGGACTCCCTTCATTCCGCATACAACTATCGGACATCACACAATTTCACGCTTATCTCTCTATCACACACCCATTCAGACAGATGAAACGCAACGACTCGACATCTCCTCATTCCTACACCTATCAAAAACGCCGAAAAATGATGAATGAACACAATTCATTCTCTTCGGACCGATACCTCCAAAAGGCCGAAAAACAGTTTGTTGATTGACCGATATCTCCGTTTCCCTCACACCCTTCAACCTCCCCGATCGTAAAGGAACCCCTAGAGCTCTTCTTTTCCTCACCTCGATTTCCCTGTCAATCATCCTGTCGAGGTGATCCTGATCTTCTTACCCTGGTAAACGTTCTACCCCCCTTCTTTCTTTCTGGAGAAAGAAGGTCAACAAGGGTTTGGAATATTCAAATTCCGGGATGCTGCGATGAGCATCCTGTTGGTTCAACATTCTCGTTTTTTGATGATTAGTCGAGACGATGAATTCATCAAACCACGACTAAAGACACCCCTTTCGTGTATTATTTCAGTTCGAATGGGCGCTATGTACTTACGTCCAGTGGAACGAAGTTCATCCGTGTTCTCTTGTGTACAACAATGTACAACAGACACCAGTTCTTTTCCTTTTCATTTCCGCCGACCCTACCTATCCCCTACCTCTCCCTTCTTTTCGTGATGACGTCGAGTGTTCAATGTTCAACGTTCTTCAAAGAATCCAGAACGCTCGTGATGTCATTCATCCCTTTGTTTCGTCCCTTGCCAGAGGTCATTTCGCCTGTCGTACGTACCTACCATGCGTAGCTTATCTATGTGGTGATGAGTGCCCCAGAGTTGCGCGAAATGGTGTTTGTGTGGTGGGAGCGTGGTTTTTCTTCGTCGGAGTTGTATGTGGTTCTTCACGTATCGGGAAGTGCAATGGGTTGAGGGCTTGTGTGTTCTTTGTTAGGTGCTTCGAACTCCTCAGGTTGGTGGCTCTGAGGGTTCGAATGGTGTCATTCAGCGGTATAGAGGAGGGATTACTGCGTATGAATATGATGCGATATCCCTTCGTTCAAACGTTGCTATGATCTTCGACCCCTCCGCCCGTTTTTGATTTTGAGTGATGTTGTATATTATCTCTACACTCTTCTCTTTTTGGTTTATACTTCGATCATGTCACAATTTTGGATATTCATGTACACACACGTTCGTTCCATTGTTCACATCATTCCATTGACTTATTTACATGACTCGTGCCCTTCTCACTTTGTATCACACTATATTGTATACTGTGTACATCAGGATTTCTCGAATCTATGTGCATACACATTTCCTGCCCGTATTCTGGTGTACCTGCTCTTTGCTTATTCGCACCGCGCATGGATTGCGATATCAAATGCAAATGCAGCAGACCGGGGAAGGTTCCCCCAGCGATATGCATTTGCACACATCTGATGGTCATGAAGGCATCCTGGACTCTGGGCAGTCGTCGTCACATTAGAGTCGTATAGCCACTAGAATCCCGGATCTTGTGCCAGTGGGGGGTTTTGTTGTCTTCATTGTTAGAAAGCTGCCAAATTACGCTCTCTGAAATTATCATCGGGGAGGGAAAGGACGATTAAGGTGTATAGGCGTCATAAACAGGCCACCAAAGGGGAAAGTCGTTGCTGGAATCGTAAAGAAATAGCGAGCCACTTGTCTCTGCGGGGCTCAAGAGTCCGTTGGCAAGAAGCTACCTCATTATCTTCACGCTCGCTGTGCTAGCATTTTAAAACTGAGGATAGTAGAGATTTGTTTGCCTAAGGGATAACGGTCACCGGTGCAACCAACAAGGTAACCAATGCCATGGATTTGGTATGGATTTAGCAGGATTTGGGTAGTAGAGGAACACGTGATATTTCCGATTTGGCCCTTGGCCCAAAACTTAGTGTACGATGTCTACCCTCTCCCACTATGTTACAGCTGAGCCGCTATCGAGTCGTCGACGCGCGTTTGGTTCCTTTCTTACAACTAGCCAACATCCTCGCGCTACAACAGGTTCATCTTCGAAGGCTTCCTTGCCACTGGAAATGGGAATCTCCTCAACTATGAACATGAGAGAGTGATTACGAGTTAAGAAGGAAGCATGACATGACAACACTAGGCAGCGTACAAAAGACCCCTTGTGCAAGAACGCTCGGTATCTCAGGCTCTTTCTCTCCTTGGTCTCAACTGCCTCAAGTGGATAAGGCGGATATGTGGCATGATCTCGTGCTTGATTCATTGGCCTGCCTGGAGTCAATGGCTGGTGATGGTGTAAGTACGTTCGCCGAAAATAATTACGTTGAACAAAAATAGTCCTGAGAGTCGCCAACGTGAGGTTGGTGATTCAGGTGTTACGAGACGATGTTCATAGACACTAATCAGCAACTCGAGTAGCCAATCAAGTGCTAGTCAAGTGACAAGGGATGCTTGAGGACTCTGCCCTAATCTTCCACGCCCTGAAAGCTGTTGTGCTTGACTAGTTAAACTCCCCATTTCATTCCTTGTCATTATATTCTTACTAGAAGCCCCCTTCTAATGGCTCTATTCAACCAATGTCAAACTTTGCATCAGTTATACGGCAACTGCTATGGAGCATTTGCAAACTCCCGGGACTTTGTCATCAACCATCCACTTTTCCTGGGCGTTAGTGCCCCTGATTACTGTAAGATAGCACATTCTCTCTCTATCAGAGAGAGATTGGCTGACAGGGTCTTGCTAGTCATGGAGAAGCTTTTTGAATGCACAATTCGAGGTGCCGAACTTGACTCCTCGGCTCGCGATCCGCCGCCCCGCTGCCATCCTGGTACGCGTATAGCAATTCTGAAGCGCATGGAGCTTTGGCTCAGAGATCCACGCCGAACAAAGAGGATGCTGTGGTTAGTAGGCCCGGCAGGGGTGGGAAAGTCGGCCATCATGCAGACAGTTGCCGAGAAGGAGTGCAAGTCGAGTCTTCTCGCTGCACTCTTTTTCTCTGCTCCGAACGGACGAAATGATCCTCGCAAAGTGATCACCACTCTCGCTTATCAACTTGCTGCAAGATATCCACCCTACCGTGATTATATACGCACAAAAATCATGGCTAATCCGAGCATTCTGGAAAAATCAATTATTGGTCAGTTTACCGAGTTCATAGTCAGGCCCTTCGTTACCCAGCGACTATTCGAAGACACCACTCCTGTTCTCATATTCATTGACGGTCTGGACGAATGCAAGGGGCAACAGGAGCAACTCCTCTTGCTCTCCCTCATCTCGTACTTCACGACACGATTTCCCGATGTGCCTCTCCTATGGATCGTTGCCAGCCGCCCGGAGGCACACATCACACATCATCTCAGTCGAAAACGACATGCTTTATTTTTTTTCAAGGAGGAGGTTCCCATTGACTCACCTGAAGCTTGTCAAGACGTGGAGCGGTTTGTCCGCGTAGAGTTTGCTAAAATTCGAGGATCTAGTTCAGCCATCGTATCCCACTTTCCGAACTGGCCTTGTGAAAGGTCCCTCTTGAAGCTACTAGCCTCTGCACAGGGGCTTTTTGCTTATGCAGACACGGCGACCCGCTTTATCGCGGAGCGCGACCACATCAAGCGGTTTCAGGTCGTGCTCGATCTCATTGATCAGCCATCTTTATTCGCTTCTCCCGCCAGTGCGGCGCCATTGGCTCGGCTAGACGCTCTATACGACTATATCGTTGCTCAAGTTGATCCTGAAGATCTCAAATGTGCAAAACAAATTTTCTCTCTCCTTCTTTTCCCAGCTGGTCCTAGTTCGGATCAGACCCAATCTGTTATTTGTAATTGGCTGGAAATAACCCCAGACATCTTACATAGTGCTCTCTGCAAGCTCCACTCCGTCCTTGGAATTCCTCTCCCTCACGAGCCAGAGGGAAGGATCACATGGTACCATAAGTCCTTTCACGATTTCCTTCAACGGATGCAGTCTCAACTTGGTTTGCCTATGGATGCAACTGATGCGGCCGAAATTTATCGGCAGCACCTTCTTAATTTCTTGAGTCGTATACCTCTCGGTGAGGTTCTTTTACCTAGCATTCTGCCAACTTTTTCCGACAGAAACGACTCAGCTGATTCATTTATGGCACCTGAAATACCCCGAGATGCGCTCTCTTGGCCGTACCGGACTCCGGATCAGCTCAAGAAAGGCCAGGGAGATTTTGCCAAATACTTGGTGTGGGTATATGTCGATGACTCAGGATTAGCTGGTTTATCGGCCAGCCCGTGCACAAGTCCTGATATATTGCATGCAGTCAAAGTAATGGCGGGCTTTGACTTTTGCAGAGGTTATTTATGTGATGATATTTTTGTGAGTAGACTATACATCAATCCTTCTATCCTTTCACAGAATTCGCTTGCTTCTCCTTCAGTTCAAGCTCGCAGAGCAACTACAAGAAGACAGAAGTCTCCTGAATTTTCCTGTTAAGGCCTTCGATCTTACTTCAATAAACCAAGATGACTTCGACGTTATTTACACGGTCGGTAAATGTCTGTTGAACACCGCTGTCACATTACTTACTAATATAATGATTTAGCGTGGTGGTATTAAACGGATTCGAAACGGGTTCCCCTCCAATAATTACTATGACTACATTATGCAGCGTTGGAAAATCAAACACCCAGAAAGTCTGCTCAGAGCATTTATTGGAAATCGGCTTCGGGGATGGGTGGACTGCACCCCCCTTTTACCAAAGTCGGGAGACACGAACTTGGAACATGAAGATTACCAGTGGTTCAGGATGCATCACGAGACTAGTCATTTATACCTGCATTATAACTTTTCAACGATATACACTAGCTTACAGGAACAGGGGTATGTCAGTAAGTAGACAATGATTCGTATGAACCAGCTACAACGGAGAAGGATATTTGAATATGATTGCAATTCAGACACCTTTCTTGAAACTGGTATCAAGATTCTCATTCTCGAGGAGTCTCGCACTTTGGGGGCCATCCCAGTTGGGAGGCATAAAGGTGATTTCCACCGGAGTTCACTCTCTTATTCATTTATTTTTTGGCCTTGTACTTCCGTACGGCTTACTATCGTCAAATGAGTCAGTTCGTAACTCGAGATAAATGACCATTCATACCATGAGCTACTCGAGCGACTCGGAGCCCCATCATGATATTAGGATTTGAAGATCGAGGTTAGCCTTGTCCGCTCTCTGTACTCCTCTCTCTGTACTCCACAGGACACGGGATTAGCTGAATGGTGTTGTGCAGTGGATTGACTGGTCCGCCTGGGCTGAGAGTGGTCAATAGCTGGTGATGTTCGGGCCAGAGAAAGGATTCCGGACATACCCCTGAGGGCAGGCCTTTACGCTCGGACAACTATACTTCGTATTGTATTCTACGCTCCGAGGAGTAACGCAATATTTTATCGATGGCTCAAATTGAGCAAATAACGCTGGACTCAATTAACGCTAAGCCTCCGAGTTCGATGTTGGTAAGTTACGTATGATGAGATGGTTTCTATAGGCACTGCCTTCACTGCCCTGGTATTCCACACCTCGAAAGCCGTCGCGCTTGACCAGTAAACCTCCCTCTTTCACTCCTTGTCATTATATTCTCACTAGAGGTCCTTTTTCAATGGCCCTCCTCAGCCAGTATCAGCATCATATGTGCCGCCGTTCTACTGGAGCATTCGCAAACTCCCGGGACTTGGTGATCAATCACCCGCAAGTTTTCCTAGGTTCTCCTGCTCCTGACCACTGTACGACAGCACTTGCTCTTCTAGTTAGATGAAATTTCCTGACTAATTCTTGCTAGTCATGGAAAAGTTCATAGAATACACAATTCGAGGTGCCGAACTTGACTCCTCGGCTCGCGATCCGCCGCCTCGCTGCCATCCTGGTACACGCATGTCAATTCTCCAGCGTGTGGAGCATTGGCTCAGAAATCCATGCCGAGCGAAGAGAATCCTGTGGCTAGTAGGACCTGCAGGAGTGGGGAAGTCGGCTATTATGCAGACCGTTGCTGAGAACGAGCGCAAGTCGAGCGTACTTGCCGCACTCTTTTTCTCTGGTCCAAGCGGGCGCAACGATCCTCGCAGAGTGATCCCTACTCTGGCGTACCAACTTGCCGCAAGATATCCACCATACCACGATTATATACGCACAGCCACCATGGCCGATCCGAGCATTCTGGAAAAGTCAATCGTCGGTCAGTTTACCGAGCTCATAGTCAAACCTTTCGTTACCCTACAATTGTTCAAGACCACCGGCCCGGTCCTTATATTCATCGACGGTCTAGACGAATGCAAAGGGCAACAGGAGCAACTCCTCTTACTCTCCCTCATCTCGTACTTCACTGCACGATTTCCCGATGTGCCTCTCCTATGGATCGTTGCCAGTCGTCCGGAGGCGCATATCACACATCATCTCAGCCGAAAACGGCTTGCTTCATGTTTCGACAAGGAAGAAGTCCCCATTGACTCTCCAGAAGCTTGTCAAGATGTCGAGAGGTTTGTTCGCGCAGAGTTTGCTAGAGTTCGAGGATCTAGCTCTGTTATTATGTCACACTTTCCGGAATGGCCACCCGAAATGCTCCTCTTGCAGCTACTTGCCGCAGCGCAAGGGCTTTTTTGCTTATGCAGATACAGCGACCCGGTTCATTGCAGAGCGCGATCATATCAACCGGTTCCAGCTCGTCCTCAAACTTGTCAACGAACCAGCTTCATTCACGTCTCCCGATAGTAGGAGTCAACCGTTGGCTCGGTTGGATATCCTCTACGACTATATCGTTGCTCAGGTTGACCCCGACGATCTCAAACATGCGAAACAGATTTTCTCTCTTCTTCTTTTCCCGGCGTCTGATATCGACGAAATGACACAATCCATTATGTGTAATTGGCTTGAAATAAGCCCTGACACTTTACACGGTGCTCTCTGCAGGCTCCACTCCGTACTCAGAATTCCTCTCCCTCACGAATCTGATAAAGAGATTACATGGTACCATAAATCCTTTTACGACTTTCTTCATCGAATGCGGTCGCGACTTGACCTTCCTATGGATGAAAATGATGCACATGAAATGCATCGACGGCATCTCATTAAAATTTTGAATAGTATACCCCTCAGTAAGCCTCCTTTACCCAGTATTCAGCCAACCTGTTTTGACCACAACCACTCAGCTGATTCGCCTACGTCACCCGAGATACCCTCACACTTACTCACTTGGCCTTACCAGACTATGGATGAGGCCAAGAAGGGTCAGGAAGATTATTCTGAGTACTTGGCGTGGATAAACGTCCGTTACTCAGGATTAGTAACTAGCTTTTACGACCTTTGGGCACCTGAGATATTGCATGCAGTCAAAGTAATAGCGGGTTTCGAAGCTCCCCCATACTACTGGTGTCATGAAACTTTTGTGAGCACATTTATTTCTATCATCCTTCCATCCTTTGGCATTGCTCACTTACTTTTCTCTCAGTCTAGGTTCACAGAGCAGTTACGAGATGATGGAAGTCTTCTAGATTTGCCTGCCAGGATCTTTTTCCTCGACTCAATAGAGAAACATCATTTCGACGTTGTGTTCGAGGTCCGTGCAATTCGCTGTTGACACCAAACTGACATATTACTCACCAGTACTATCATCGTTCAGGACGAGTATGGAACGCGTTCTGAGGAGTTCACTGATGATGATCACGATTATGTCATGAAGCGTTGGAACAGCAAGCTCCCAGATGTCATGCTCGAAGCATTCATCGGAAATCGGCTTCGAGGATGGGTGAACTGCACCACTTTTCTACAGGGTAATGATAGCTCAGAGGATGACGATAGCTCAGATGACGATAATTTGGGACCCGCACTTGACTACCAATCGGCCATGGCTAGGAGAAAACTAAACTTGTACCTCAAGTATGATTTTTCGACGATATACGCTACCTTGCAGGAGCAGGGGTATATAGTTAAGTAGACTTTAGTAGACTAAGAACCTTCACCTTTTCCCCCGAAGGTCATAGCAGGCCTGAGACCTCACAGTAAGAGCCTCTCGCGACGAGGGTCATGGACCAATTCCGGTGCGTTTTCTTAAGGACACCGGTAAGATTAAAGCGAGGCTTCTAAGTAAGCATGGTGTTGGAGGGATAACCAACGTGGGCAGAGTATCTATCTGCCGTGGAAATCCACTTGGGTCCGTACTAAACATAGTAGCGCCCGATGGCCAGGCATATGGGTATTCAGGTTGACATAAGGTATGCGAAATCCATACTCATCAACTCTCACGTGAGGTGACTGCCATGTGACAGGGACGTTAGTGTAGTCCCACGAAGCTCGTAGGACTGCGAATAAGGTATGCGAAATCCATAATCATCAATTGTCACGTGATCAAGCGTGAGTTTTCGTGACATTTGGACTCAAAATGCATTTTAAATGTTCCAGAGACACCAAAGAGAAATCTAAAACCTAGCATCTGTAGAAACATGTATAACCGTAGTTTATTAGGTTTTACCTTCCTTATATTCAGCATGAATGATTTTAAAGTGCAAATCCAAGCATTTTGGCTGGAAACATGACTGGAGGCACGTGATTCTTGCACTCCGCTAATGGCTCTGGAGCTTTGAGCTGAGATGCAATCATTGACAACGTGTCGTGATTACACGGGGCTCTCAAAGAGGAAATGAGCTGATATTAACAAATCCGGAGATCATGCCCAGTTCAAAAGAGTTCGTTCTTCCTCTGAGATGACTTTACTGGGCTCAGTGGAGGAGACTTTGACAAACTCTCAAAACTCCAGCTCGTACCGAGGCATGACTCCATCCTCAAAGAGACTTCTTAACCTGACTGTCTGACAGGCACACTTGTTGGGCTCACAGATTCTTCAAGCTGGATACTTACCATAAGGGTCTGACTGGCAAGCAAGCAGCCTGCCAGGGCATCCAGAAAATACCGGGGCTGCAGGATTATGCTTCGGTAGATGTACAGAATTTTATTTGGGACTTGAAGAGTCTCAAAGATTACTTATATAAACTTTCTAATCAAACGGCAGCTGATGTATTCGCAGTCCTACGAGCTTCGTGGGACTACACTAACGTCCCTGTCACATGGCAGTCACCTCACGTGAGAGTTGATGAGTATGGATTTCGCATACCTTAGGGAGCTACTCTCATATAATTAAACGGATCTTCGAGGGCATAAGCAAACTCGACATGCTGAAGGGTGTTTCGTTAATCGGACTGGAGATACGGCTGAGTGTCTGAGCATTAGAGCTCTGGGAAAAGAGAGTTATGCTGGCTCATGGCAGAATTACAAGAGGAAACACCTCAGCGAGGTTGGAAATATTGGTGCCGGGTGCCCATGATGGCGCGGAGCAACGTCATATGCGATACTATTTGTCCCTGATTGACACCGTAGGCGTTCTGAAATATGATGCAATGATCATCATCATGGTCCATGGACTGAAGGTCCTGGGTCCTACTTAGATGCCTCGTCCAAGGTCTTTCGGATTGACTTGATCGAATGAATGATGGACGAGAGAGAGATCCCCAGCTCGTAGATTACGGTTTGATCATCACTCCCAGTCGTTTTTCAAGCGTCGTTTATGGGGCTCAAGCTCAATCGTTTGTCTCGGACGTCGGCGTCGGGTGCTGGGGAGATTCACTGTCAAATTTGAGTTGGTTGAGTCATAGCCGAGGGCATAACCAAGTACAATCTCGGTTTAGTTAATGATTAACCAGCAGGTAAAAAAGACGAGGCAGCTCAACCGCAGAATGAACTCCAAGTCAAAGACTATTACCAAAGAAAGAAACGGAACTAAAACCATAACACCCTCAACAAGACGAAATGCACAAAGACAAAGACCAAAAGTACCAAGGTGGATGAAATGAGAGAATGCCTAGTATACATAGAGTATGATGTAGATGTACAACTGTGCGAGAAGAAAAAAAGTATGTGACAAGGATGAATCAGAATAATATGCGGAGTGTCTAGTATGTTCGATATAATGATGGGGTATCTTGAATTAAAGACCGTGTAGCGAGACGATGAATCGATGAAGATGAAGAGAGAAGAAAAGCGGTGAAGTGTGTGGATAGTAGCAACATTACTATGATATGACGAGAAAAGGGTATACTGTCCGTACTAAGCACAGCTAGGTGCTGAATACCGAGTCCAAACGAAGACAGCGAACGTGCCCGACCCTTCAAGCAACAGCGACAGCTGGCGTAAACGCCTGCTTCCGGGCACGATGCGACGCTCCCAAATACCACTCGTCCAGCGGAGGTAAATCATCATCCTCATCCGTGACCGTAGCCGCCGCCACATGCATCTGCATTAAGCCAGGGCTCGGCGAAAATCCCTCCACGGCGACATCAAGAGGAGAATCCTCCTCTTCGATCACCGGTAAAGAAACGCGGAGCATAGAAGCATTGTGATAGTAATACTCCTCGACCGCGTTTTTAGCTATAGCTAGAGCTAAAGCCCGGTCATCTTCATCATCCTCGTCGATCACGAAACTAGGCCGTCGCACGCTAAAGAAACCGCGTAAATGTGTAGTGTCGTCTGTCGGGGTTTCTGGTCCTGGAGACGATGGTCGTGAAGGTGGTAGACTCTCAGAGTGATCCACCTCCGATTCGTCTTCACCCTCGTAATCAGCATACTCATCCTGAATATCATCATCCTCTTCTTCGTCATCATCATCAGCTGCTAAGAAAAACTTCGAAGAAGCAGCGGATGACGTCGAGGATTTTGGTTCCGGCTCTTCTCCCTCGTCTTGGTCCACATTGATATAGTTGACTCGGGGAGAAGGCACAGTGAGATAACGGCCATCCTGAGGATCATTAACGGCGTTATGCCACGGGATCCAAGGATTTTGAGTCGGCGGGCTATTGATGAGAATATGCGGGGCAGCGAATGGGCAAGATGATTCGAGGAGTGTGGCGCCAAGCATGTGCTTAGTGCTCGCGAGCAAAGGCTGAACGAGAGCTCAGTCGTGATTACAAACGACTGAAACAGGCAGAGTACACACCTCTGCGGGGTCCGCCCATGTGAAGGGTTTTTCAATCGAGGCTAAGAAGCCGGGAGTTTCATATCGTCTGCAAAATGCCGATGCACGAGCACTCGCTGCATAAGCCTACGAGAACGTGTTCAATAGACGCCGAGATGGGGAAGTAGGGTTAACGACTTACAGCAGCTTTGCATTGATGCTTTTGAAGCGCCTTGACCACATGGTATACGATGAGGCGTTCATTGGCGGTAGCTTCAATCTGGTGCTTCATTAGTCAAAGTTAGAGGAAGAGANGAATGTGGTCGTACAAAAGAGCGAAATCGCGAATGACAGAAGACGCGTTTTGAGGGGGCACTGGCCTCCTTTTCGTGACCCTCGTCAACGAGGGTGCTGTCGATGGAGGACTGGCTGCCAGGCTCCTGTGCCACAGACTGACAGGGTGAAGGGCGTAGTCGGCCGGTAACCAAGTCATATGGTGGCACCATTAAGAAACCGGACCACTGGGCGTGAATGCGGTTATTCCAGGGCGTGTAGAAATCACTGGGCGTCTCCTCAGCCGGGGAGATGACTATATGCGGGGCAATGTGAGGACAATCCGAGTGCAGAACAATGTTGGTTGTCTCTTTGAAGAACTCTCGTAAGATGTCCTGCGCAGAAATGTGCTTAGTCTGTCGTGTGCTCGCAAACGCGTGTTTGACCAACCTTATCACGTTCCTCCGCCCAAGCTAGATCCCCTATACTTCGCGCTGCAAGCGCTGTGTCGAAAACGCCACCAAGCTGCAAGACAGTCGGAAGACATCCAGGAGAGACGGTCTATCGCTTACCATGTCATGGGGGTTGTGGAAGAGGAGCTCATTCGGTTCCAGAGACACAGCACCCGGTATTTCAAGGGCCCGCATTTGCTCACATGGCCGCCACATGTTTTCACGCGGCAGACATGAGGCAACTGCGAAGTAAATGGGGGCGTGGTAAGGGATGTTGTGCATTGAAGCGCCGACATTCGTGCCCTGGGTTTTGTGGTCACAGAGAGCAGGACGCGGATCAGACTGGGGAAAAGAAGAATTAATACAATTGATGGTGATGAGGATAAGAAAGACAGGACATACTCCGGCAGGGACTGAAGCCCGCGTGCTGTCACCGTTCCCTTCTGTGATCCTGCGCGCGGTGATAGAACACCCACAGCCCATCCCCG
>JANIEX010000317.1:0-38403 GCA_027627405.1 Leucocoprinus birnbaumii
GCTGTCGTGCAACGCGGCTTGGCCATGTCCTGTTTACCGGGATGGGCCTCGCGATTGGGTCGAAGAGCCCATTGAGGGACTGAGGCAGGTTCGGGCTCAGGCATGGATGAAGTTGGGAGTAGGGGACTTGGAATCAAGGACGAAAGGTAAGCAAATTTTCGGAGCCTCGTGTCACGTTATACACGCTCATCATTGATCATCGATTATCAGGACTCCTACTCCTATTCGATGACGAACGCAATTCATCGTTGAATTCACAGACCCACACGATTTCTTTGCCCAGCGCCTCTCTGTCGAAAAGCATGCCGTTCCAAACGCGGTCTTCGAGACCATTACAAGCACCGACATCAAGCACCCACTGCTCTACAATATAGGCCCGCTGCAGAGCCTCGGGCAAGTTCACCGAGTTCTGCAGGCAAGAATACACCTGCACCATCTGCCAACCTCGACTTTGAACTGCTCGATGTCTTTTCTGACTTGCCAACTACGCCTGGTTCCCCTCGCCTATCCCCACCACCTGATCTCACACCCTCAACGGTCTCAACTGTCGACCGTGACGACCGTTCACCTACCGAGTTGGAACTTCAAGGTCGAACGATTGTTCATCATTCTCTGTTAACTGGTAGGTTGTCACTCTCGTTCAACTGAACCTGGTTTTCATTTCTTGGACAGGAGAGCCGTGCAATGCAGACGGTAATCCTGTTGACCCGACCGTTCCGCCACGAGTCACATCGCCAACGCCAGACTCCAACAAACACTGGCCATTCCAGGGAGCTGCTGAGTTCGAGCTGGCGGACTTCTTATTCTCGCAGGAGGAAATGTCAGCAAAGAAAATTGACCGATTAATGGATATCCTATCCACCCTCTACGAGCAACTGCCGCCCTTTGCTGACCATCGCGAACTCTATTCCATCATTGATTCTATCAAGCAAGGCGGTGTCCCATGGGATTCTTTCACTGTTCAGTACAATGGACCTCGACCATCGGATGGTGAGCCGGTTCCACCGTGGATGGAGAAAGGTTATGAGGTGTGGTATCGAGACCCGCTGAAGGTGATGGAGGAGATGATCAGTAATCCCGAGTTCAACAACCAGATAGATTACGCGCCAAAATGGGTTTTGTGGAAAGGGAAGCGCCAATTTGGAGATGTGATGTCAGGCAACTGGGCCTGGTGGCAAGCGGTGAGTATTTCTCTGAGTCTCTCAAAAAAAGCGGCCAATACTCATGTGCTCTTTTCAGGATATTATTGCCGAAAACGACCCAAACACGCATGGCGCCATGTTCGCTCCTGTCATTCTCGGGAGTGACAAGACGACGGTCTCGGTTGCTACAGGTCAGAATGACTTCTACCCCCTGTATGCATCATTAGGAAATGTGCACAACAGTGTTCGTTGAGCTCACCGAGGTGCCATGACCGTCATTGGGTTTCTGGCAATACCAAAAAGTGAGTCTTCTTATTGATCTGTATCTGACTTGGCAGCTAACGTATATGGATGTTTAGCCACACAAGAATATGCGTCAAAGCTTGATTTCCGGAAATTTCGTCGATCTCTAATCCATACATCTCTCGAGCGCATCCTAGCCAGTCTTCGACCGCATATGCTTGAGCCACGGTTAACACGATGCGGGGATGGACATTATCGATGGGTGATCTACGGACTTGGTCCGTATATTGCCGATTACCTGGAACAGGTCTTGCTAGCTTGCGTTGTTCAAAATTGGTGTGCCAAGTAAGCTGTTCAAGATGTTATTTCAAGATATTTGCAAGTGCTGATCCCAGCATCATGACTCACAGATGCATCTCGCCGCCAGATGATCTCGACAAGTCTCCCGATAAATTGTGTTCACACATTCATACCAATGTTCTCCTCGAGGATGATGCCATTAGCTATCAAGACTTGTGGAAGAAGTACGGCATTGTCGGTGATTGTCTTGTAAGCTATAGTCTTCTAAATAAATAGCCATGCTGATGAAGCCACAGCCTTTCACAACTGCGTTTCCTCGTGCCGATATACACGAGCTTCTAGCGCCTGATCTACTTCATCAGATAATCAAAGGGACATTCAAAGATCACCTCGTCGACTGGGTGGAAAAGTACATTGTTGAGGAATACAAAGAAAGGGTGCCAGAGATATTGGCCGATATAGATCGGCGGTATGAGAATTTACCTTCACGTTGGGATCCTAGACTAATGATCGTCCTTACAGAATTTCTGTAGTGCCTCACTTTCCTGGATTACGGAACTTTCACGAAGGGAGAGGGTTCAAGCAGTGGACGGGGGATGATTCAAAGGGCTTGATGAAGGTGAGTCTACCCTCATTAAATCTGATTCAAAAGCCTCACTAACTTACTCTCTTAGGTGTATCTACCTGCCATTGCAGGCCACGTACCACCTGACATTGTCAAGGCGGTAGCGGCCCTCATCGAGTTTTGTTATCTTGTTCGGCGCTCGACGATTGACGAAGATGTACTCAAGCAGCTGGCCCAAGTTCTTTCCAACTTCCATTCCTATCGCGAAGCTTTCAGAAATGTTCGACCAGATGGCTTTTCGCTCCCTCGACAACACTCTCTGAGCCATTACATATTCCTCATTACCGAGTTTGGCACTCCAAATGGCATCTGTTCCTCAATCACTGAGAGTCTCCACATTCGCGCCGTGAAACGCCCTTACCGTCGCTCAAACCGAAATAATGTGTTAGGCCAGATGATCGTCACGAGCCAACGCTTGGATAAGCTGAAGGCGGCACGAACGTATTTCAGTGCACATGGTCTGCTTGAGGGCCCAAACTCGACCTCTGGAGCATATAGGGCATTGGCGGCACTTTTGGGTGAAGAGGGTTCAAAGAGAGGCAGTGTAACTGCTGATGGTGCAGGATCCGATATCGAAGGGAATGGCTCACAAGAGATGTATGGGGCAGGTGCTGTGTTGGAACCGGATGCACATGTGGAGGTTAAGCTGGCACGGACACCAGGTGAGACCATGAGCTTAGAATTTACTGGATTTGCAAATGTGACTGACTGGTGACTATCAGTGCGTGGGCTTCCGCATTCGATTGACGCACTCGCTAAGTGCTTGAAGATGCCGCGCCTCCCCTTGCTTACTTGCTGATTCCTTTTCCGCGTGTTACTCCCCGAGGCTCAGACGCTGCCAACAGCACAAGAAGATTTGCCAGAAATTGCGGGGCATGTGCGAGTTTTCGAGTCCGCACGAGCAGTTTTTTATGCGCCCAGTGATATTTCGGGACTAGCTGGATTCCACCATGAGCGCATTCAGTGCAAGGATTCATGGTACGGTGCGCCTCGCAGAGACTGTATATTTGTGGCAAATGCTGAGAGCCCAGAAGAGCCGGGGTTCAAGGGTTTGCTGGTTGCACGTGTGTACCTGTTTTTTGACTTCTTCCACTCAGGAAAGCGGTACGAGTGTGCGCTAGTACATTGGTTCTCAACCTTTGGTGAGGGACCCTGCGAGGAGACGGGCTTGTGGAGAGTGACCCCCGACTTCGCTGGTGGCCAACCAGTTCTTGAGGTCATAGATCTTGACACTGTCCTCCGTGGTGCTCATTTGATTGGTGTATCGGGATCAAGTCGCCTCCCGAAAGACCCAAAATTCACGAAATGGTGTTCATTAGATTCATTCAAGATGTTTTATGTGAATAAATATGTGGATCATCATGCTCACGAGATAGCTTTCTAATGAATATTGATTGTTGATTCACTTATCTTTGAAAGTGTGATAAAACTGTTGGTGACTACCAAAGGGTGCCGAAGAGTAATGCAAAGTCCGGAGTAAGGGTCCTTCTGAGGAGAAGTGCCAAAAATAAAAGACTAAGCGATCAAAAGTGATGTGCCAAGGGCGTGTGATTTTCCTGATGTAGGTATATAGTTCCTGACTGGGGGTCGAGTGCTCCTTAGTCCCTGATTATACGACGAGGTTCTGTCTACTGCCTGTCCCCTCGAGCTCGCTGTCGCTCGCTCTCAGTGGAGGTCGCCGCCCAGCATGGCGCCTTACACACAGCCCTGATTGACTTTCAGACTCTTGGCGAGTCAGCAGGGTTATCAAACATTCAGACCGTCAAAGCTTTCCTGAGACGAGTTTGTGCTCGGTCCTGTTCGGTCACCACTCAAGTTGAATGTAGACTTAGGTTATCACACTGGCTATCATGTTAGATCTGGGGAAAAAATAAGAGACGAAAAGTGTCAGTATAAATAAAAAGTGTCAGTACATGAACCTACGAAAAAGTGTCAGTATATGAGTCTGTACTGACACTTCGAGTGAAATGTGTCAGTACTCGAATGTCCTGACACTTTTCAAAANGTGTCAGTATTCATAAGTCCTGACGCTTTCGAAAAGTGTCAGGTTTCGGGATGAGTCAGCACCGGCCCGGCCAGATCCCAGGCCCAGGGTCTGACTTGGCTGCAGCCTGTAGGCCCTTGCGAGCTGAAATAAGGCTTGATTCTGGTATATACAGAATCGCATTGTCAATCCGAATCGATTGGTGGTAATGCTCAGCACTCCCTGAGCAGTGTGCATGATGCGAGAGGCAAGCCTTGGGCAGAGAGGCCTTTAAGGGTGAGGCACAGCGATCACGTGATGTTCGTGGGCGCTCGATTTGCTGATCCTCGTCGACTGCTCTGCCTCTCCAGCCCACAGCGGGCTGAAATAAGCTCTATACTTTATACAAATCAACTAAGCAGTGCTATGCGAATGTATATGTAGCACTATACAACTCCCGGAGCAAATATGACTGCACTGCAGCAAATTTACATTGCAAACCAAGATATTTGTGACTGAGTGACAATTGTGTCGCACCTAACTAGCTCTCTGGCTCGGGCTGGTGAATCGTAACTCTATTTCATCCTTCCTATTTCATAGCTACTGTACATACTTCAACTCAACAACATGCCAGAGCTCCGAGAGGCTCTAGCTCATCATTATGTTATTGATAATTTCTGAAAAATGATGGAAGAAGAAGGGAACCCAATGAATATTCAAGGCCTCTGGGCAGATGCAACAGGAAGTGAAGCAAAGTCATTTGGCCTGAAAGATGACCTGGCCTTAAATCTTGATCCCTTGTATCGGTATAACACACTCAGTCTTCACACGAAATGTCTGTGTGAACAGCACAAGAGGTGGTTGATTGATGGATTGGAGCAATGTAGTTGCACTCAAAATCCATTTGGATTCTGAGTGAAGCTATCATCCGTTTGATCATTATGAATCACTCTGGATCTTAGATTAATCACTCTTGACTAGTTAATCAGTGATTCAATAATAAACTCTGATAGACAAATGTGCACTGCCTGTCAGTGGTCACCCTCTGAAGTCTGCTGTGTGCAATCCCATGCATAAAATCATCATGGGCTTTTGGTGGGGTGATTTCAAGTGAGTTTGCGGGCAGCCTCACACGTGATGGGGCAGATTGAAGCATTTAAGATTGTTGACGGATGAACCCATTGAACCATTCAAAATCCTTGACAGACAAAATCATCAAACAGCTATGAACCTGTTCAGTGAATTAAACTATGCAACAGATAAAGACCTATTCAGTGGACAAATTTGTTTAACAGACAAAAAACTGTTCATGGATGAAATCATTCAATGGATTAAAAACTGCTCAATGGATACTACGAAAAAGATGAACAGATGAAACAATTCAACAGCTAGATTGTTCAGTGATGAATCAATCAAGTCTTTGTCTTGGATTTATTGTATCAATATGATCCATCTAGTGGATTACTCACACTTCAAGCATGGCTGCATGAAAACCAAAAAATAAAAACCATCATCTACAGATTCTACCAAGAACAAATCTATTTCTGTATCTCTGCTTGCTTGTATACAGATACCTGATAATATCCCTGCACAGACCAGTAGAGTATACTAGGTAGATTCTTGAGTGGCCATTATAGTACCTCCAATTATTCTCCATATATTAAAATATCAACATAAGGCAAAATACATATAGCATCACAAATCTCAGCCTAGCTAGTAATCACTTTGCCTTACAATGTGCAGACCAGGTCGTGCTGGGGGGAAGGTCACAAAGGCAAAATGGCCAGGCAACCTTGAATTGCTGGTCTTATATGACTGTTAGATTGGCTTTGGGTGGATGGAGTTCAAATGGATGGATTATTTCAATGGATGGATTGTTTTAATAGCCATCAGATTAGTTAGATTATGGATGGATGAATGGATGGACGGATGGATGGTTTGGATTCATCAGATACACAGATGGATAGCTTAGATAATGCCAAACCTTTATATACCGTCTGCACACTCCTTCAAGTACTTCTCTTTTAATCCCTAATATTTTCTTCTCTTTGTCACTGGGGACTCCTCTGCATTTGTATACTGATACTTTAAGTACTTACTGCCTGTATTTATTACCACCTGCCACATTTATCAGATTGCTTGACTAAGCTGAGATAGATAGATGGGTCATGTATGAATAACTTGAAATAATTTGAATGATATGTTTTACTTGAGAGCTCTCTACCACCTCAGCAGCTTGCACTATGGCAGTTAAAGTTTGAACAAATCAACAAATTAAATTGGGAAAGGAGTACTCATGGGCAACAATATTTTGGTCATTAGTTTGTGAGTAACAATGATTAATTCTGATTTGGCGGCCTTTTATTCCACTGCTGGAGCCAGTTTTTGTGAGCTTTCTGCTATCTGTTGTGAGTGTATTCACTCCCCAAAAGGTCACTACATCAAGTATTGACTGATACTGTACCTAAGAAAACTCACTAAAGCAAAAAACAATTTGGTTGATGGCCATTGATTCAACATTTGGTACTCAGTACTCAGTGACAAGCATAGATCCATCAGTCATCATGCATCAATCATCAATATTCAATCAGGATACAATGGATTGGGTCACATGGATTCATTTATTTGCATCAGTTCACTCAATGGATTGATTCATCCATTTGCATCTATTTGCAGAATGCATCTCTGTTCATCTGTTTATCAACCAGTGTAGTTGCACTCAAAAGACACTACACTGTTTCAATCCATCAATCAACCTCTGCACCTGTGAACAGCTATATTTGTACCTATCGGTATAACACACTACAACTGGGTTTAGTATATGTATTAATAAAAAGGATAAAGTTGGCATGAAGGCTCACCTCAGTCTTCACACAAAATGTCTGTGTGAATGGCTGAGGTTCCCCTCCATCAAAGCGCCTTTTAAGGATGAGAAAACAAGTTAGATAAACTATACAGTTATGATAGAGAATGTCAGCTGGCATGACCACAAGACAGTTCATCCAGCAAATGCAGACAAAGGTCTGCTTTTGATGATTGAGAAAGGGAAAAGGGGCTAATTGCCTAGAATAAGATAAAGATAAAATAGGAAACCTCTCAAGGTCTCAAGCCTCACCAACACCTTGGATAGAGCACACTNCTCTATGGTTAGAGGAAAACCAAGGNNCTCAAACATCACTCTTTCCAGCCATACTTGCAAAAACAACAGATAGTCCTAATNCTNCTNGGATTGAAGATCTAGTCTTCAGAGACTCTACAACAACAACTAGAGCATGCATTCTGGACTTTACAGTTATTGGTCTCCAGGTGAGTTCTATAGATGAAGGCAGATTTCCAATAACATCTAACTCATAATCCTTGATATTTTTGGAGTAAATAACCCTTCAGTATGTCTAATATGATTGCAAAGTCCTTAATATGTGGAGAGGGCTTATCTTGTGGTGTCAAAAGGCACAAAACCCATGGTTTCAAGACCGTGGGAACTGAATTTGGTGGGCAACGGTTTGAAATTGAGTTTGCCAAACAGACCCTCAGTCAAGAAGCAAGCTGGATCACTTCAAATTTAGGGCCTGATAATGCACTCTTTTTGGTCTAAAATTGACTTTATAATCATAAAAACAGATGAATAGCTCAAAGATGCTGATCTGAGTCTTTACAACACCCAACTGATGGGGTGATGGCCAAGCAAACAAATATCAATCTTATCACAATCTTATCTCTGAAGCCACCGCAACAACCCGCGAGCGCCTGCAGCATTTAACAATACTACGACACAACAAAATGAGGGAAACAGTGGCAACGATGAACCACATAAAAGGAGAGACCATATCGAAATATTGGTCAGGGGTAAACCGTGCAACGAAGCCACGGGATACAATGTTCATGCTCCAAGACCCCCAGAGCGAAAACAATTACACACGCGACACTTTCAGAATGGTGGAGATTGCCAAAAACCACCACGAGAGCCTCCAGAGAGATGGCTTGGAGAATGATGAGGAGGAAACCCAAAACCGAGAGACTCGAGAAGTGCTTCAAAACTGTAATGCAAGGGTGCCTGAGGAGGTCCAAGAGAAACTAAGTGAACGCCTCTCAAGCGAAGAAGTGCAGACAGCAATAGAAAGCCTGCCGAACAGCAAATCACCTGGCATGGACGGATTGCCCGTAGAAGTGTGGAAAGCGCTATGCCAAAGGTGCGATGAGAGGAATGAAAACTCAGACCCCGACGAGGAAAACTTCGATATACGCGAGTTCCTGGCTGACACCTTTAACGACCTCGATGAGAATGGCCCACAGGAAGACTCACTATTCTCTGAGGGATGGATGTGCCCACTGTACAAGAAGAAAGACAGGACAGACATCTCAAACTACCGCCCGATAACAGTGTTGAACAGCGACTACAAAATATACACCAAAGCACTCACCTTCCGGCTAGCGGAAGCTGCTCCACATATCATACACCCAGACCAAGCAGGCTTTATGAAAGGGAGAAGAATCGAAAATCATACAGACCTCATGCACTCGATGATAGAGTGGAGCGAGATGAGCGAGCAGAACGGGACAATTGTCCTCCTTGATCAGGAGAAGGCCTACGACCGGATAAGACATGACTACCTCTGGGATTGTCTGGAGCATTTTGGAATCCCCGAGAGATTTAGGCGAACAGTACAGCACCTATACAAGAAGGCCGAGACGAAAATAATGATAAATGGTATATTCAGTGACACTTTCGAGGTTAAGAGAGGGGTGAGGCAGGGCGACCCTCTATCGTGCCTACTATTTAACATCGCCATAGAACCATTAGCTGAGGCCATACGCAGGTCCGAGCTAACAGGCTTCAACGTACCTGGTCTACATGAAAACATACTGGTGTCCCTGTTTGCAGACGACACTACAGTCTACCTAGCCAACACAGACTCCTATGATGAACTACAGAGAATCTTAAACCTGTGGTGCAAAGCGTCTGGAGCCAGGTTCAATATAGAAAAGACAGAAATCGTACCAATAGGAACCAGAGAACACCGAAACCGCATCACCGAAACACGCCAGATATCACCCAATGACAGACCCCTTCCAAACGGAATCCGGATAGTAGGGGAGCGCATGACTGCAAGAGCACTCGGAGCACACATCGGGAACAACGCCGAACAGGAGACTATATGGACCTCTGTCCTCGAGAAAGTCGACACCGCACTGGATAGATGGAGCCGAAGTAGCCCGACCGAAGAAGGCCGACGCCTTATAGCACTCATGATCATCGCTGGGATGACCCAATACCTAACAAGAGTCCAAGGTATGCCAAAGGAGGTCGAAAAGAGATTAGAGAGAAGAATAACGAAGTTCATCTGGAATGAAAAACGCCCACCAATTAATATTGAAACCTTACGATTGCAGATCAACGAGGGTGGCCTAGACCTCCTCGATATCAAAACAAGAAACGAAGCCATAGAGATCATGCGTGTACAGACCTTTTTGTCACTAGGCCCGAAGCGCCCAAAATGGACGTATGTTGAGGACGCCATAATACGCTCCTTTGTCGCTGCCCCCTACCTAGACATCCTGGCCCAAGGACCCCTCTATCTCCTGCAAGACATCCCCCTACCGGCCCCATCCAGACTGCCAACACAGACGAGGAGGCTTGTGAAAACCATGAAAGCATGCAACGCGAGAGCAGAACCACCGATGCCCAGCGCCGCAGTGCAACTTGCAATGCCTGCCTGGAGACACCCTGGGGGAGGCAATTATAGTCGACACCACACCAGAACACAAAGAGCCACCTGCCTAAGAAGAAACCACGGCGTGGAAACAATCCGTGACCTAATGATTGTGGCGGCTAGACTGACAGACTGGCGCCACAAGAAGCGACGAAACTGCGCATGCGCAATCTGTAAACAAGACCGGGAGAGAACAAACTGCACTAACCCAAACAGGTGTGCGAGGCAAGCCTGGGACTTGCTAGGAGATATAGGCCCAAAATGGGACCCAAGGAGACGGCTGCTGGAATATGAGGAACCCCTTGCAATCCAACAAGAAGGCCATCTGAGAATCACTGAAAGGGACAACAATGCGGCCCCTTTCAATGCCGACGTAACAACTGGTGATGACCTGGGTGACACTTTCCGAATCTTCCTGCCACGAGAGAATTCAACGAACCTAGCACCCAGCCCTGACATCATGACACCTCGTCGGGACGACCCAATCAAACACATAACGCTGACAGCAATCACAACGTTCAAATCGGACCACAACAATTACTATGGGGTGGCCTCACCGGATGACAATACTAGTCGGCCGATACTGATCAAGATTCCTGAGGCCTGGCCCAAGAACAACCTCACACTCGAACTCACCGCTATTGCACATACCCTACACCACACAGACCCCGGCACCGACATAGTATTCACCACGAGTAATGCACAGGTTCGTGACGTATTGAGTACGAGGATGAGAATAAGAGAAGCGATAGCGTGGGTAAACACACCAGCACCAAGAGAGCTTCTGATGTCCATTGTAGCCAAGATGCAAGCTCGAACCGGAGCCTCCGCTATACGGTACGCGAAGACAAAAGCAGACTTCCTCGAGATCAAACACCTAAGAAACCGAGAGAGGGATAACCTGCGGAGGGGAAGGATGCAGCCGATCCCACTCAGACTGCCTGAAACCCCAAGTAGATACACAACAAAGGGCGCCAAACTGCAAGCCCTAAGCCAAGCTGACATCTACCGAATCATCAAGAACGAGAAGGCACTGAGAGTAAATCAACGCAGACAGACCCAAATCAACTTAGCGATTGTACAACATGCAGTCGGTGATCTAAATCAGAGGTTCCCAGAGCCAGCGGAGGTATGGCGAGGCATTCGAGACAGAGAAATCCCAAAGAACATTCGATCATTCATATGGAAAGCGATACACGGAGCACTGAAGATAGGGGAATACTGGGAGCGAATCCCCAACTATGAACAGAGGGGACAATGTAACACCTGCGGAGGTAGAGAAGACCTCGAACATATACTAGATGACTGTCCGAACACGGGACAGGGAGTTGTCAACCGCCTAGCTTATGAACTACTTAGAAGGAAAGGTGTCACCCTGCCAAGACGGAGGTCTGCCGTGATGTTAGGCAGCCCGCTAATCCGAATACGAAACAACAAAGGGAAGACCCGTAGGGGAGCTACCAGACTTACCAAAATCGTCCTTACAGAGTCGCTGTACCTCATTTGGCGCCTAAGAAACGAATGGCGGCTGCGACGGGACGCTGACCCCGAAAGACGACACACGAAGCTAGAAATCACAAGAAGATGGACCGCCACAATAAATAAAAGGCTAACATGGACTGCAGGATGACGAACAGGAGAAAATATGGGCCCCGAGCTTTAGACAGTGACCTAGTGGAAGAAACGTGGAGCCAAGTTGTCCAAAACGAGAAAGACTTGCCTGATAACTGGCCGAGAAGGGGAGTTTTAGTGGGTATAAGGACGAACCGCCCTCCAGGGAGGGAGAGGTAAGTCCTGAGCCCCACACTACCTGACCAAGGTGTGCGTAAAGCATTTCTCCCCGGTGGGATATTTCGTTATGATGATTTGTCTATATTCTAAAGCAGGTCCGGAGAGCCTACCTATGGCGGGCATCGAAGGACTATATGCACCACCAAAAAAAAAACAAAAAAAAAAAAAAAAACAATCTTATCTCTGATCTTGCCAGCTTGCCGAAACTCAGTCAACGATCTTTGATCATAATCATTGATGTTAACCAAAGCAGGAAATGCTGGGTCTGGATTAAGGAATGCCGCAGGTGCCGGCCGGTGCTGACTCATCCCAAATACTGACACTTTTCAAAAAGTGTCAGTACACAGAGCTGCGAAAAGTGTCAGTGTTTCGAGTCCTGACACTTTTCACTCAAAGTGTCAGGATATGAGTGTATACTGACACTTTTGGGTATGTGCATACTGTAGAATTACGACCGTAGGTTCACATAAGCCGTAATATTGGCTGTGAACTGAACCTAATCCATAATTCGTAATGGATAATTTCGGTGGATGAACCTAATATAAATCATAATAAAAAACGTCCCAAAAAGGAAGTAATAAAATTCTTGCGCTCCTTCAGCAACACAAGTCCGTCAAGCAGTTGTATGGGTTTTTGTGCTCACGATGGACCCGACCTTGCTACAGTGTGCTGTCATTGGGTGCTATCTGGCATCCACTTAACTGCTGTTAAGCTGTGAACTTAATAATCCTGAACCTAATTATGAAAGCGTAATGCATAAGGGGGGGTCGTGAACCTGGGCTCCAGTGAACCTAGCACATAATGCGTAATACCCCGTGAACCTACGGTCGTAAT
The DNA here is from genome assembly GCA_027627405.1 of Leucocoprinus birnbaumii. NCBI lineage: Eukaryota > Fungi > Basidiomycota > Agaricomycetes > Agaricales > Agaricaceae > Leucocoprinus > Leucocoprinus birnbaumii. The sequence continues at coordinate 12,610 of JANIEX010000317.1, forward strand.
ACTACAGTATACTGACACTTTTCAATTGTACTGACACTTTTTGACACTTATTTTTTCCCCAGATCTAACATGATAGGCTTAAGTTCATTCTTCAAGTGTCAGGCGGGAATATCCATTATGCTTTGGGAATCATAATCGGCTCGGCGAAAGAAAGAGGAGCACAGGATGGAATAATTTTTTGTCCTCAGATCCGAACTTCTGATCTGGAGCGTCTAATATACTTTTCACTTTCGGATTAAATCGACCTATAACGAATATACCATGGCCATGCTTTGAGCACTATACTTGAGCATCTGGAGCATCATCCGAGATGTGGATGGCACATGATGTTCCCATGCTCGGCCAGCACTAAACCACAAGTTCAGAGACTTCTCTGGGCCCAAAATCAAAGGCATTGTGAGTAGGCGGGCTTGTCAAGCTGAACAGAACAAGAAGTATTGGTGTCTCTTTCAATAGATGAGGTTTGATTGTCGGTAGCTGCCGAAATTCTTGCACCCTTCAAGCACAAACATCCATCCCACAAACTTAGAAACCGCTTCCAGACCGTTGACTCAGGATGGACGAGTAGCTTTAGCTTTCAAGAAACCTCAATTAGCCCTGGCCCATCCGATACACTTTTCATTCACTCATTAATTTATCCTCTCGAAGCCATGAGAATCGAGTTGTAGGGCCATTGGTCAATGAGAATCAACGCAGAAGTCGCTCGCAAGTCACAAGCCGTAAGACTTGATAATAAAACTTCCGGTTGCTCTAATAATAATAATAATAATAGAGCCGTTTTTCGCCCAAGCTTAAATGATACATAAATATTAAATATCCACGACATTGAAGGTCAACTTTATAACAACTGTCAATCCATCAGACCCCTGGTCTCAACTCTTCCACTAGACACCATATTGCTTGTACCTCAATGCTCTATCATCATTACACTTGAGCATCTGGTGCATGGTCCGAAATATGTGCAGATGCTCGAGTAGTAGTCAGCTGCGTAGTTTGCTGGGCGTCTCGGTTCCATTGCAACGAGCTGAGCTGAGCCTCAGTGTCTTTCTCCCATGCTCTGCCTGTGCTGACGCGATACACGACGAGAAGGTAGGCGATAATCTAACATAAATTCAGATTAGTTTACATGGCTTAGAGAATGCAATAAAGAATTCTGCTAGCCTGAATTGAGGGTATGAGGTTGCCCAAAACTTCATCAACTGATCGAGACTGAATGTCATCAGAGAAATATGTAGCAATGTTTATCGTCATCCAAATGAATTCGAGAGCAAATGATTCAACAAGCATGGAGATTATCGAGAAATACTGGTTGGAAACCTCCGATTTTCCTACATCGGTTAGTTAAGGCAACACAAATACAGTGGACCGCTAGTGCATAAACTTACCCATGATTTGAATATGTTTTCTTCGGACTAAAGCAATCCGTGCACCAATGAGTGACGTGACAACAACCCCAGCGAGCATTGTCAGGCCCTGCTGAATAGTAGTAATCACAAGACCTTGTGAACCGATGAAAATTTGGTGTCCAATCTCATCGGAAATGGCCATTATCTCAATTACTAAGTCAAGGTCAGTGACGAGAACAATCCAGCCGAAAATTAACACGAGGGCTAACCTATGGACCCAAGGAGCGCCAAGCTGGGAATCATTATGATAAGTAAATGATATCTCGAGGCTCTCCACATAATCGATAAACGCCAGATCTAGCGAGTGAAATAGTTGAATGGCTCAGAAAACGGGACCCAAAAAGCTTGAAAACACAGAATGTCTTACCTGTGTCCCATTTGTTAATAACTCGATCAACATGGCGACGACATAACCCATACCAGCAATCGCCGAATGGAAATAAACATTTGCCTCGTAGATCAAACTGCTACCAGGAGCGGCAGTGGGATGGTCAACCCAGGATACTTGTATGCCTCTTGTATCCGCAACAAGATTAAGAAGGCCACATGTCATTATTAGCGACATGAAGGAAAGTGTGAAAAGGTTCTGCCTTCTCCGTTCTTTATTCTTTGACAGCTCCAGCAGTAGAAGACGACAGCAAGTGAGATATAAGGCAAATGAGAGGCCATAGAGGGTGCCTTCAACCGTTGTAAGGGTTACAACCTCGGTTCTCGACACTGCTTGGAGGAGTGGGTTATGCGTTTCGGTCATGGGGATAGATTGTATGCGATATGACATATACTCGGGCAGTTGCAATATATGCGGATTGGGACCCTCCAGGACCAGGTACTAAAGGCTCAGTAAGGAGGTGTAGTGACCTCATCTCGCTTTGCTTAACAAGGATCTGCGCAGTGCAGAACGATTGCCCTGCATGAGTCAAGTGCTCTTAAGGAGGACTTCTGCATGTAAGAAGGTCTACAATGGAGGTAATCAATGGACTTGAGGCCTCGCGTTTCACTGAGAGATTGTGCCGCATATCTTGCTACGTCCAGCGGAGCAGCATTGACCCGGTCAGAAAATAAGACTCAATGAGCACGTTTGATGCTTGGCTTTGAGGTGTTGGAGCTCATAGGGTTCTTGTTGACTAGAACATGAGAACAAGGGCTGTTGGATGCTGAGCACTTATTCTTGCAGAGCGTTGTTGTTGAAGAAGTAGGGGGGAGTTAGTAAATGAGGAGAAACAAGGTGAGTCGTTTCAGACATACAAGCATATTTGACGAGCAACCTCGAGAAATCCCTCATCTTGTCTTGTCTAACTGATCAGGCGGTCTTGAAAGGCCGGCAATGCCCCAAGCTGCGAACATCAAAACCTGATCATGCGAAGGGGCTAGAGTTACTCTGGGTTTCTGAGCAGTTTTCTTCCATCCTCAGATTGGATAGATGTTTTGCCTTGTCGCGGATAATGCCAGCCCGAAGCCTGTAGAAGAGATGAAGTCGAGAATGAACGCCATTGTTCCGTTTCAGGACTAGGAACCGGAGAAGCCCCACAGCGCCCACACAGAATGCCAAGGTAGGGTCGTCAGAAGACGCCGCCACGCAAATACGATTGCGGTGATGGCTACGGAAGATTTCCTCATCCCATTCACCCTGTTGATGTGAGAGCGGAGCTTCTCCTTGATCTGTCCAACACAACACACGCGCACACAAACAAGGTCGCTCTGCTTCTTTCCATCATACCCAAAATTTCCAAGCTCACGCTCACTGTCCTTTCGTTCTAAAACATCAAATTCATGATTATCACGAGGATATACAACTCGTATACCCTTGGCTCATTCTACGAGTCGTGGTTAGCCATTCTCACGGTCGTATGCCTCGTGCTACTCCTTGCGGAACGATACGTGTCAAAGCAGGAGAAGAATTTACAGGCGAAGGAAAGCGCAGATGATAGACTGGAAAGTCAGCGGGCGCCGGGTGCAGCGGCGGCGTTGAAAGTGTTGGCGAAGAAGTATCTAGTGGTCTATGCGATTGTTATGGGTGAGTTGTGCACTCATTTAAATGATTATCGTCGTGCGGTGTTCGGCCTGTCTTGAAATACGCTAATCGTGTTTTCGGCGCTTGTGGTGTTAATAGGTGCGGATTGGCTACAGGGACCGTACGTGTACTCCCTGTATAGACAGCAGTATGAGTTTCCGGAAAGATGGGTCGCGTTGTTGTTCGTGACCGGGTTCGTGTCAGCTGGAATGGCTGCTCCACTTGTTGGCGTCTGGGCAGACCAGCAGTACGTGGTTTTTCCTTCACGTAGTCGACCTTGACTGATCACGGTCTTCGTGTAGCGGTCGCCGAAAACTATGCTTAGCGTTCTGCATAACATATACACTCGCATGCATCCTCATTCTTATACCATCTCTCCCTATTCTACTTGCGGGACGTCTACTCGGGGGCGTCTCTACGTCTATCTTATTCTCCGCGTTTGAATCATGGTTAATCTCTTCTGCATCATCTATGGGTCTTCCTTCGGGCGATTTGTCGACAATCATGGGACGCGCGACATTGGTTAATGGATTTGTGGCCACCGCTGCCGGTGTGTTCAGTAATAAGCTCGTTGGAGCAACGGAAAACTTTGCTTCTCCGTTCATTGCGAGTGGGCTCCTGCTTGTGTTGGGTTTCTTCGTCATTAGCGCCTCATGGACGGAGAACTATGGAAGTGGAGGTGGATCTGCGACTTCTGATTTGTGGCAGGTCAAGAGGATGGGACAGGCATGGAGGATGGTTCGTGATGGTGCGTCTTACCTGGTTTTGGCACGTGGTGGAAGATACTGACGCTTCGTGTTCCTCGCGCAGATCCTATGCTATTCATCCTTGGTTTGACGCAGACATGCTTTGAAGGATCCATGTACCTCTTCGTTTTCATTTGGGTTCCATCCCTCCAGGAAGTCACCCGATATGATGGAACTCTTCCCCTGGGATACATCTTCTCGTCTTTCATGGTGTCTATGATGAGCGGGTCTCTTCTTTACACCATGATCGTGACCTACTCCAAAATCAAGGGCATCGATTCGTCGTTGACGACACATGCGAAGCTCAGCAGCATCGTGTGCGCAGTCAGCGCGTTGTCCTTGGCTTGCAGCATCTCCTCCAGAAACGAGGAAGTGCGGTTCTGGGCATTTTGCGCGTTCGAGGCATGTGTGGGGATGTATTATCCCGTGCAGGGCATGCTGAGGGGAACACTGATTTCAAATGAGCATCGGGCAACAGTAAGTGTTATCAAGGTGTTGGAATAATTTCGGTGCCTGATCACTCATGTCTTTATTTACCAGCTTTCGTCTTTGTTCCGCGTGCCATTAAACATCTTCGTGGTGTTTTCGCTTCTTACCGGCGTTTCATCTGCTCGGCAAGCGGTGCTTGCTGGAAGCGCAATCATGCTCGCCTTCTCCTCGCTCATGACCGGAGCTGTGGTTGTCGATCAGTCCGATGCTGTGGCGCAGGGGGCAGTCGGAAACGGCAACCGACAGGCCTGAGCCTGTTTCCTTGAATAAAATCAGTTTGCCTATTTCGTCTTTATTTCGGGATTTGGATAGTATCATTATCTCGCTACCCTGCTGGAGATGCTGCTTAGTATACCACTAGTATTAATGGTACATGGAATATAAACTATTTTTGAATTGATACTCGACACTCGATGCTTCAGAATCAGAATCTCTTCGGCTGGCTGCTGGAAGCGTTGAAACCCCGAGTGGCTTTGTCAGCTATTTGATGCACGGGGTGATGGCAAATACGGGCGGCACAGCCTCCCCGAATAGCTCACCTCTCTTGATCCAACAACACCCTTTTCCAGCCACTCCGACCGTATAATAACCCTCACTCTCTTGTACTCGTTCCTCTGCTCTATCACGCTTCTAACGACTTGCTAATTCCTCGACCGATATCATGGTGCGCCCTGCGACTTTTCTCACAATTTACTACGGACCAGGAGGCTGATGCGTGGATTAGTCAACCAATTGCAGGAGACGACTCATTCGTGACTTTAAACGTCTCTCGACGGATCCTCCGGGCGGTGTGTCGGGCAGCCCTTGTCCTGATAATATCATGCTATGGAACGCCGTTATATTCGGTCCTGGTGAGTTTCTCGTTTACAAGTGGCATCTCGCGTGCACATCTTGTGATGTCTACGCAAGCCCCTCCGAGCATCAGCAAACAAATTGACCCTATTTTCACCTGCAATTTTTTCTGTAGGTGATACACCATTTGAGGACGGAACGTTTAAGCTTCTCCTCACGTTTGACGAATCTTATCCCAACAAGCCGCCATCTGTGAAATTCTTGTCAAGAATGTTCCACCCGAACGTATACGCCAACGGAGAACTGTGTCTCGACATTCTGCAAAACAGATGGTCGCCGACGTACGACGTTGCTGCGATTTTGACGAGTATACAGAGTCTGCTGCACGATCCAAACCCGAACAGTCCTGCCAACGCAGAAGCGGCGCAGTTGTACCGGGAGAATATGAAGGAGTACGTGAGGCGGGTGAAGGCGACCGTTGAGGAGAGTTGGTTGGATCCGGAGGAGATGCAGAGTGTGGGTGGGAGTGGGAGCGGTGTTTCGTCAGAGACGGCTTCGGCAATGAGCGTAGAAGAAGGCGAGGCGTCGTTTGTTACGTCGCCTGCTCGAGCTTGAGAGGGAACAAAATTTGGTGGGCTTGGGAGGGGTTTACACTCTTGCATCCAGGTCTTATTTCACTTTCGGGTCTCTTTTTGGGGAGTTTATGTGGCGCGATTTGAGGTACACTGATAGACGGTGCTTCAGAATCGCTTTTTAGTAAAAGTCTTTCCCTCCTCGTCTCTCATCGGCATGCCTTCATCTTCCTTCTGCGTCAGCCTTCCGTATTCTGGCCCCGGGCTGACGTTTTGTTTATATGTTCTGCACCGCCATCCCATGTGGGGTGGCTGACAGACACACTTGACCTTAGGAGGGCAACATCTCACCTAGTCGCACCTACCAGAACCTGCCCTGTCGTTTCCCGTTTTAGCATTCCTTTTCTTTCCCCGGTCTGATTTTCTTTTATTTTCCTCATTTGTCGTTGTCCTGGTTTCCACTACACTTACTCACACCTTAACACCAACCCTGTACTTCCACTGGTTTGCCTTGATCTGTTCTCTCTCTCTCTCTTCTCTCTCGATCAGTCTCGTAGGTATCATCTATCGCATCATCCACACTTGTAGTTTTTTCCTCTTTCTCTTTAACTAGCTACTACACCCCATACTTGTACCTCGGTTTTGTGCTGTATCACATATGGACACTTATCATTTCTCTCGTTTATAATTCGCGCGCTGGACTCTCGTAAGTTTGACGTCGTCCTCAATTGACCCTGGAGAACCCATTTTGGGGTGTCGGTATGTTCCGTGAATTAATTGATCCTTCATCACTTCCACTCTTTGACGAATCCCGTTGACTTTGGCTTGAATTGAGCGCTTGAGCACGACTTCGTAGACTCTGGCATCGTGATCCGAAAATACTGTGCATGTACGTCACTCCCCACGAAGAACTCAATATCAACAGTCTAGGAACACCGAAAATCTCCCTGTCTTGTCGCCATTTGTGTACTTGTGGTAATTTCGGGCGCTGGCACTTCGTATCTGGCACAGGTCGTGAATGAGTCGCGTCAAGTAATAGAACGAGAACACAAAGACTAGTGGCCGCTTTCACTGCCGATCTCTCGCGTGTCGTGTATTCGGCGGCCCTTTGAACCACTCGTGTCACTAACTCAGTCTTTCTCACTGCGTTGCAAAACTTTCTGCTCTCTCTCTCTGGCTGTCTCCCTCAGCTCCGCTGGCTGCTGTCTAGGCCCATACCGAAGGTTCCATCATGCCCTCTAAACCTTCAGAACCATTACCACCCTCGTTCATAATCCGACCAGCCTACCAAACACTCAATGGAATCGTTCCACCGCCGACACAAAGAATGACCCAGCCGGTACTCGCCCTCGCACCTTTCGCGGAACCCCCATCAGAACTAGACCTCGTAGAAGGCTACACGGAGAACTGTTGGGATATCGACCCTGCTCCCGTTCGAAAATATCATGATATTCAGCGAATGGATATATTCAAAATTCCTTTCAAAGAAAATGAAGATGAAGACGACGAGGAATGGGATACGGAGCTGTTGATGAAGAATTTTCATGGGATGACGAGTCAGTTGTTTTGGGGGTTTTTAGGACATAAGAGAGGATGGGAGGATTTTGAGGGGTCTCTGAAAAAGGCTGTCGTGTCGAAGGATGGAGGTCTGAGATATAGGGATAGGGAGGGTGGTATTGGTCCGGGAGAGAGACCGTTGGGTGTCTCGAAGTCGAAGGAGGTTAGAGAGAGGGAGGCGAGGACACTGTCAACGAGGGAGCAGAAAGAGGAGTATGTGAGGATGTGGATTAGTTGCGATGTGGACTTGTACTTTAAGGAGCTGGAGGACGTAGCGGCTAGGGTGAGAGAGCTGCTTGCGAGGTTTGAAGATGTGGAGATAAATAGAGTGAGGGAGCTTGTCGATAGAGGGGATGACGATGATATTTTGGAATACGGCGTTCGATAAGTGAGTTTCTTATCGTGACTTGCTTACTTATGATAAACAAAAGGCTCATAAAAGTGGAAAAAAAGGCTCGCTATAGGTGAACAGTGCTGTAGAGACGAAGACGAAGCTTGTCGTATAATAACCAAAGTCCCTGAAGGCGAGTATTCTAACAAAATCTCGCCCTGGCATACAATATGCTCTACTACATTCACCAACAACGCTACGCACGGACAGGTGGAAAACAAGAAGACTATACCCTTATTCTACGAATAGCATCATTCGCAGATCGTGGAGCTGCGTATGGACCAATGGCCCACTTTCTCTGGATGACGGCGTGTTTATTTGCTCCAAGTTGACTTACGGAGCCGCTCGTAGATTTTCATTTCTTGTGGGAAGAGATCTGATGAGCATAAAGCGAGGTGAGAGTTTGTGGAACTAATGCAGAGGGACCGTGTTGTTTGTAGGAAGCGGCCGGAGAGTAGTATGGAGAGATATGGGGGATCTTATGCTATGCAACGGAAACCGCTGTATTGTGGAGTCGTTTTGTCAGAAAAAGGTGTGTTCGACGCCTGCTGTTGCTCCTTATTCTGGATTTTCATGACGTTCTAGCACTGGAAGACGCACAAGCAATGGTGTAGCAGAAGTTGTGAACTAATAGAGCTTATTAACGAGATTCCTAGTGAATCTGAGGATCTCGCTATGAACATTGCTAGGCCTGTTGTTCGACTGGGTCATTAATGTTTTCGGATCGTAGTCACTTCATTCTTAGATTTATCTTGTCATCTGGGCCTAAAAGTACACATGGGATAAATCCATTAGCTTGAGAAGGGGGCTCAGTGCTTAAGCAGTCAAGCACTCAAACATTTTCGAAGCAATCTGACTCGGAATCGGTGCTAAGCAAAACGATATGTCTATTTAACGTCCCCATGAGTGTTGACAAGAACACCAGGATTGGGACAGGTGTAGATAAACGTAGCTTCAGAGCTAGCTGACCTTTTGGGCTTAGCCTAGAATCATAGATAGCCCCGCGATGATGGATAAAACAGGATAGAGGGAATAGCTGTATGGACCATTCAAGCTGCTGCGGGCCCAGGAAAACTCCGAGGGATAGAGCCTAGAGGTTACAGCACTACTGTTGAGGTCGTGGATCATTGGTGAAAGTTCAATATCAATGGTAACCCTTATCATCATATGATTAGTGGTCTACGCTCTTACTAAAGCCAATGGCCATAGAGCATCCAATATACTTCTCACTGTTGCATTAAATTCGCGCTCTTAGTGCCATGAGAACTGGGCGTTAGAGTCACTGTTCAATCAAAATTCAATACTAAGTCACTCGCATCATCGTTAACTGTGACATTTTGGTACGCAACCACCGTCCCCGACTCCAATAACATCGACGTTGTTCATTCAAACTAGAATGATACATAAATACTAAATACCTACTGCATCTAAGGCCCGTGTATACCCAATCTATCGGAGCCGTTGTTTCAGCTCTTCCGTAAAGCAGTACATTCGCGTCTCAATATCTGATCACCACTATACTTCAGCACCTGGCGCATCTCCCGAAATACGAATGGATGCTTGAGCGGTAGTCAGCTGTGTAGTTCGCTGGCATCTTGGTTCCATTGCAACGAAGTGAGCTTCTCCTCGGTATCTTGCTTCCATGCTCGGCCCGTGCTGACGCGATACACGATGAGAAGGTAGGCAATTATCTAGGGACATATTCAAATTGATTTGCATAACTTAGAAAAGTCAACAAAGAATTCTGCTAACCTGAATTGAGGGTGCGAGGTCGCCCGAAGCCATATTGACTGATACAGTTTGAATGTCATTGGAGAAACCTGTAGCAATGTTTATCGTCATCCAAATGAACTCGAGAGCAAATGATGCAATAAGCATGGTGATTATCGAAAAATACTGGTTGGAACCCTCCAATTTTCCTACAGCGGTTACCATACAATTGCAACATCACGGTTAGTTATGACAACACAAGTACAGTGGGCCGCTCGCGCATAAACCTCCCATGGTTTGAATATGTTTTCTTCGGACTAAAGCAATCCGCGCACTGATGAGTGACGTGACAATAAGCCCAGTGAGCATTGACAGCGCCCACTGAATAGTAGGATCACAACACGTTGTGAATTGGTGAGAATTTGGCGACCAAGCAAGTCTGATATGGCTGCTAGCTCGATTACTAGATGAAGATCAGTGACGAGAACACCCAGCCGCAACCAACACGAAACGAACCAATGGCTCCAAGGAGCGCCAAACTGGGAATCATTAGGACGAAGAAATGATATCTCGTGACTCCACATAATTGACAAGCGCCAGATCTAGCAAGTTCAATAGCAATGACTTAGAAAATGGGGCCAAAAAGCTTGAAAATAAGAATGAGTCACCTGTGTCCCGTTTGTTAACACGTCGATCAACGTGGCGACGCCATAACTCATGCCAGCAATCCCTGTACGGAGAAAAAAACCTGCCTTATAGGCACAACTGCCACCAGGAGCAGCACTGGGATGGTCAACCTAGGATACTTGTATGTTTCTAGTATCGGCAGCAAGATTAAGAAGGCCACATATCATTATCAGCGACATGTGGGAAGGAGTGAAGAGGTTGTGCCTTCTCCGGTCTTTATCCCTTGAAAGCTCCGGCAGTAGAAGACGACAGCAAGAGATATAAGACGAAGGAGAGGCCATAGAGGGTGCCCTCAACCATTGTAAATGTCACAGCCTGGATTCTCGACAATGCTTGGAGGAGTGTGTTTCTGGTCTCGGCCATGAGGATCGTTTAGAGATAGATGATATGCGATATGGCATGTACTCGAGCCGTTCAATGCATTATATGCGGATTGGGACCCTCCAAGCCCTTGATGAAGGCTCAGTGAGGAGTTTAAGTGACCTCACTTCACGTTGTTTAGCAAGAATCTACCAATAGCGTAATGGACCTGTGCCACTTGAACCAGTGATTTTCATTGGGACTGAGGCAGCTAAGATAGTGGGCAAGGGGAGTGACATCCGGAGATCGGCCCCATAACTTGAAAAGCTCCTTGTGATGGCTCTAGCGCAATTGGAAAACAAAGACCATGTTTGATTTTTGGATCTGAGCTGTAGTAGGACTCCAGTTAGCTGAAACTTTATATCAAGAGCCGCTGAGCGCTAATGCTTTCCTGTCGATGAGAGGCCTCGTTGAAGTCGCACGGCGCCCGTAACCGAGAAGAGACGGAACGAGCTACCTCACTCAGTCGCCTCAATTGCTATCACTGTGTGAGACCTTGCATCACAGAAATCCGGAAAACCTGATTTCACGTGACGGGCCCGACAAGAAGCGTCTCGTTAGACTCCACCTTATCAGGTCAGATTTGCCCAGATATAACCTACGTCTGTTCGATGCCTCACTATCGCTTCAGCAAATAAATAATAATATTCTGACATCCGGATAAGCTAGACTAAGAAGATTGAAACCTTGCCTGATCTTCTCTGCAAGAGACTGCCAGAGATTGATCTGGCAAGTACGGTTCAGATAAATATCGGGTTGCTGTCAAGTGAGCAGAACGGTGTCTGTATGATTCAGATAGTATCTGAACAGGTTGGATTTAATCGTGTTTTTAGACAACGGTCAGTTGAGATCGTCATATCACTGGTTCAGGCTCTTTAACTGAGCGCTTACAGGGTTACTGTCAGGGTTCGGAACAGTGTGTCCTCAGCTCCCAGGTCATCCGAGCCATCTATGATCTAAGAGTCCCTCGTCCTCTTCGTCTTAAGTTCCTCTAACTGATCTGCATTCTCATGCTCTGTAACTCATCATTACTCTTGGTATCGCAACGAGCCCCGTTTTGCACCACCCCACCACCGTCGCATCGCCGATGAGCGTCTCATCGGCACCTCCAGTATTGGCGTCGTCGCGAATGATCGAGTCACTGGTTCCTGGACCCATTGTAGGATAAGGCGGTAAGTACTCTAAGCTCGCGATCGAATCATTGACGCGATCACGTGACATAGCACATTGGTGTTGTGATGTGTCCGATGGTGTACGCTCAACTTGAGCAGTTCAAGCATCTCCCTGCTGCCAAGTCCTCAATCCCCCCACTACCATCGTGTTCATGACTTTCTAGAAAACCAAGAATACTCCACAGCCTTCAATGCTAAGAAAGCTATACAATAACACATTATTGAATGCACACCTGACGCATTGGACAGGAGCTCGGGATCTACAAGACTCTATATGCTTGGAGTCAGCTACGGCAGCGGGTGGAGACATATTCACTCTAAAAGTACGCCGTGGAGATGTATCCACACTTAGTCAAATATTCCTGGGTCCATAACCATACTTACGAGATGTTGACAGGTATATAAGTGCTCGCGATCTTGTTGATTCACCCCAAGTCAATATGACCCCTTCACCCTCTCCGCCACGCTCTGTTAATTTGTCCTCAAGCCTTGAAGAGGAGAATACTACTCTTAAGCGCAAGATAAATGATTTAGAGAAGCGTCTGGAAGAACTCACTTCGAAGCGGAAGGGCGCACCAAAGTAAGTGGTGGCACATTAGTTTTGATAGAAATAGGCTCATTGACTTGTTAGCCCTATTCGTGTTCTTGGACGAGCAGTTTGCCGACTCGTCTCATGCTACGAGGCGCCATCGATTCTCACCAAGGAAGCTGATCGACGTGCCCTTGCAGAATTGGAGGGAACACAAGTTACTCCTACCACTGACGAAGAGAGGGAGCTTGTTCGAGTGTGAGTACTTCACCTTCCTATGCATTCACTTTACTGATGTCCATTAAGTCAAGATCGTCGTTTTATGGCATATCGCAAGCTCATTGAGGTCGCTCCCCGTGTTGCCGAGCTCTTGAAGACACCAGATGCAGAGGATAAGCTCACCAATTACCTTGAACAGGTTCGTCACTGATACATATCACCAAATTTAATTCCTCCTGACCTTCTCGTAGTTAGAGTTAGGTATCAGCTCAGCTCGCACTGACGACAACTCCCGCGTGAAGTGGGAGGTTGCTCTATGGCTCAACGATGCATTCGAACCCGACAAGCCCTTGAGAATGAAGGATAGAAACAACCGAGGCCTTCAGCACGATGTTTGTGGAAGGCTTTTAACTCCAATTGAAGTCGACTGGGATGATCTTAAGTACGCATTCTCTTTATTCACAATCATGAGCTGACTTATTGATCCTATACAGCATGCGCGAGGCCATCAGGAATGGTACCTCCGAGTTTAACATCAATGAAAGCTATTTCTTGCGCTGTTTCTATCCAGACGAAGGAATCGATCCCAACAACGTCGAGCATAACTTCCTTCGCAGCCGCTGGCTACTCCTTGTAAGTTAGCATTGACGCTTAACTATAGATGCATTTTTGACGCTGAATTTGAGACTTTTCATGCCATCTTCATCTCACCTTCCGTTGATGAGGACCAGTACATCTACCCAGGTGAAGATGAGCCGCCTTGCAAGAAGCAGAAGCACTCGAAAGATGGTACATCAAAATCCAACGTCGCATGCCGCATTGGTATGAATGGAAGGGTGACTAGCCGTGTCATCGCGTACACGGCGGTGATGGTGAGCGCAATGTAGCGATGCTTGGTTTATCAATCCAACGACACTGTTTTAATCTCTATTCAGCTTGTTTTCAACTTAACAGAGGCTTCGAGGTGGTCTGAAGTCTACAATGGCTTCAGTTTCCACAGCCTTTATAACTTCATCATCGACTTCTTTGAAGATACACCGGACCCTGCTTCGAGAAACAGTACTCAGTCACTGCTTCAGTGGTGGAATCAGTGAGTGTTGTTTACCATTTTTAGTAAATACTACGCAACCTCATTGCACACAGCGAGGTTTTTACAACGCAATATGCATATCCGTCGGACGGACATGCATCATATAGGAAACTCGCGTCTCAACGCGCATCTCGTGCAAGGAATTGAATAGTTTTTTATATCCGTAGTAGTAGATCTAAATCTGTCTTTCCTGATATATCTACAATAAACGCCTATGAAATCTACCAACCTGCGCGCTCTCATCAAGGATATCCTATCAATTAGTCATCCCCAAAAGTGCTACCAACGATGTTTGCTGTGAGCGCTCCCCTTGGCGACAAATACAGAAAACATGATATGGGGACAGAATATGTTGGGCTTCGATGATCAGACGGCGTCTTCCAGATGCACCCTACCAAGCTAAGACAATCTGACATTTGAATTATGGCACAGATGAAATTCATCCAACTGTGGTCTGCTGAGGTAGTAAGCCATCAGTTATTTGTATATTACCATAGCCATCGTGACGATTTCATGTGCTCAGGTGGAGAGGATCTGATGATGAATTTACGGCACCGATGGAATTCAACCAACTGTGACCTGGAGAGATCTGCGACCTAATCATATTATGCCAGATTCTGGGTCCGATGCTGAATTGTGGAACATTATGTGCATTATATGCCCATGCCAGAAACTCCGGAATTTAGTGATGTGGGAGCTAGAGGGAGTTAGAGCTGGCGATTCTGACCCGATTCTGATGTCGATTCTCTGTCCGATTTTGACATCAAAGTCACATGAGAATCGGATCCAACTTTGACCATCCCGTCGTGCACCACGATTCTCGTCTCGCCGTCGTGCACTCGACTCTTTTGATTTCCAGTCCAATAAATGCGTTATTGACTGTATTAGTAAGCATCAGCTAGAATCTAATTATGTTCTGATTGATCACTTCTAGCAGTGACGAGCATACTGTCTACACTTATACACTGTTGTAGTACAGAGAACGCAACTACCATCCCCTAGTCCAAACCATAAAAACTTGAATGATACATAAATATTAAATAGCTGCAGCACCGAAGGGCGATCTATACCCAATACATCAGACCCTCAGAGCTCTAGCTCCAGCTCTTTCGCAAAGCGGCATATTTGCGCCTCAGTATCCTATCATCACTATGCCTCACCACCTGCAGCATCATCAGAGATACGGATGGATGATTGAGTAGCAGTCAGCTGCGTAGTTCGCTGGCTATCTCGGTTCCATTGTAATGAGCTAAGCTTCTCCTTGGTATCTTTCTCCCATGCTCTTCCTGTGCTGACGCGATACGCAACGAGAAGATAGGCGATAATCTGAGGATACATTTGAATCAGTTGGCATGACTTGGAAAAGGCATTACAGGATTCTGCTAACCTGAATTGAGGGTAAGAGGTTGATCAAAGCAATATTGACTGTTGAAGCTTGGATGCCATCGGAGAAACCTGTAGCAATCCAGATTGTCGTCCAAATGAACTCGAGAGCAAATGATTCAACAAGCATGGANATTATNGAAAAATACTGGTTGGANNTGTCTGATTCTCCTACAGCATTTACAAAACAATCATCACATGGTAGTCAGCTATAGAAACACAAATACAGTGCACTGCCAGTGTGTAAACGTACCCATGGTTTGAATGTGGGTTCTTCGGACTAAAGCAATCCGTGCACTGATGAGTGAGGTGACAATAAGCCCAGTGAACATCATCATGCCCTGGCGAACGGCAGCAATCACAGGCCATTGCGAATCGGTGGAAATTGGGCGTCCACTGATAATATTGCATATTTCCACTATCTCAATTACTAGGTCGAGGTCATTGACAAGAACAATCCAGCCGCAAACCAAAATGAAGGCTAACCTGTGGGCCCAAAGAGTATCAAACTGGGAATCATTATGATGTAGAAATGATATGTTGAGACTCTCCACATGATCGACAAACGCCAGATCTAGTGAATGTAATAGCAATGACTTAGATAATGGGACCAAAAAAGCTTGAAAACATAAAATGAGTCACCTGCATCCCATTTGTCAATAAGCCCAATAACATGGCGACAACATAACCCATGCTGGCAATCCCTCTACGTGAAAAAATATCTATCCAGTAGAGCAAACTACCACCAGGAGCAGCTGTGGGATGGTCGACCCAGGATTCTTGGATGGATCTGGTATCCACAACAAGGGTAAGAAGGCCACATATCATTACCAGCGACATGTGAGAAAGTGTGAAGAAGTTCTGCCTTCTCCTGCCTTTGTCCTTTGACAGTTCCAACAGTAGAAGATGACAGCAAGAGAGATAGAGGGCAAAGGAGAGGCCATACAGAGTGCCCTCAACCGTTGTGAAAGTCACAACGTGGATTCTCGACTCTGTTTGGATGAGTGCGTTTCTGGTCCCGGCCATGGGGATTGTTTGCGGATAGATTGTATACAATACAGTGGCATGTACTCGAGTGTTCACAATATATGCGTGTTGGGACCTTGCAAGCGCCAGATGGAGGCTCAGCAAGGAGGCTTAGTGACCTCATTTCACCTTGCTTAACAAAAATATGCCAAAAGCATAGTGCGGTTGTGTCCCTTGGTCCAGTGGTTTTGTGGGGACCGAGGCAGCTAAGATAGTTGATAAGGAAGGCAAGTGTATACTTAACCCCTCCGCACCGCATTGCGAGATCGGAACCTCATAACTTGAAAAGCTCCTCGTGGAATCGTGGTAGCTCTAGCGCCATCGGAAAACAAAGACCACGTTGATGTTTGGATCTGAGCTGCTGAAGTAGGGCTCCACCTTGCTTTAACAACATAATAAGAGTAGCCGAGCGCTGACTCTTTCCTTTTGATCAGAAGTATTGTTGAAGTCGCAAGGCGCCTGAAAGTGAGAAGAGACGGTTGAAGGAGTAATCTCAGCCAGTCACCTGAGTCAAGCACGTAATACGTGTTCTTGCATGACTGGCAGCGCCCCGACAACAACAAAACTTGATTTAACTACGAAGTACTACTCTAGGATTCCGAGCAGAAAGATGCGTTGCTCTCGTCTCAACGCGTTGAGGGATGATCAGATAGATCCCTTTGTTCCCATTTAGCACTAGTATTTGGGTAGGTAGTTGAACCTGGCTTTTGCTATCACTGAGTGCAACCCTGAACATCCATCGGGACTTGCCCTCGACCGTGTTTTGTTCTTGATAAGAAGTTGACAGTATGCCTCAATAGTATGCCATGATAGAGTTCTTAGTCCTTAGTCTAAGATGTGTTTAGCCCTTCTCAGTGATATCGGGGCCAAAGCCTCCGAGCCTTATTCGGCATCAATCGTCGGCCCGATGGGAGATGTTTGTTAAAGTTTGCGCAACTTTACGCTCCCTGTCACCTTTACCATCGTCCATCTTGTTACACGTCCAGGAGCCTCGCCGTGCAAACGCTGGCATTTAGGCGCATCCCCCTTCTCTGTGCGTTCCATTGTAAGTCCTTCTAGCGTGAACCTGGCCCTTCGAGCTCTCGCTGATCATCACACTGGCTATCTTGCGGATACTACTGAATTGTACCGCCGTGTGTTGGTGTTTTGTGACCCTCCAACTTAAACAAACATGAGTGATCCTAGATAATCGAGTACCGTTGTCTAGATCATCCAACAGCTGGATCTCTTTGTGCGTCCGGCATAGACTGACGGGTATCCCCCCCACCAACCACAAGATGTGGGGACACTCAGCACTCCTCTGAAAGACTGATAACCGGTTTCACTGCCCAACTCCCGTATCGCGTTTTGAGCCACTCGTGTCGCTTTGGCATTTCGGGCCTTCTCGCCACGTTGCGTTTCGTTCTCCTCTCTCTCGCTTTGTTCCCCAACTGCGCCGACTGCTGTCTAGGCCCATACGTTGTCACGTAATTTCATGGTGAGTTCTCCATGCTTTTCCCATCACCTTTCCCTAATCCCTGATAGTAGCCCGTCCTCGAGTATCATGTTGTCTGAACGTTCCGAATCATTACCATTCTCGTTCATAATCCGACCACCGAACACTCGATGGAATCGTTCCACCGCCGACAGAAAGTCCGACCCAGCCAGCTCTGCCTCGCACCTTTCGCAGAGCCTCTATGAGAAACAGACCTCGTAGAAGGTTGCTCGGAAAACAGCTTGGATGTCGACCCTGCTCTCTTTCGAGATTACCATGATATCCAACGAATCAATATTTTTCAGATTCCTTTCTGAAGACGGTGAGGATCGGGTCTGGGATTGTGGATGAGGAACCTTCTTACGCTGAAGATTCAGTTGCTGTTGGGATTTTTCGGTTATAGGAAAGGGTGGGATGNCCACGAGCTTGCGAGGCTTGAGGGTGTGGAGTGGGAGAGGGTGCGAATAGAGGGGAGGTTGACGATCTTTTGGAATACGGCGTCTGGTAAGCTAATTCGTTATCGCTATTTGCTTTCCTATGATGAACAAAATGCTAAAGAAAAAAGGCTCATTATAGGTGCAAATTTTGTCACAGACACAAAGACAAAGCATGTCGTACCATAACCACAATCCCCGAAGGCCACTAACTAGTCCAACAAAAATTTTGCTCCAGCATGCGGCATGCTCTGCTCACGAACAACGCTACGTACGAACAGGTGGCAAACAAGAAAACCGCACCCTTAATTCTACGGATAGGATTATTTGCAGACTATGCATCTGCGTATGGACCAATGGCCGACTCTCTCCAGATGACAGCGTGTTTATTTGCTCCAAATCGACTTATGGAGCTGTTTGCAGGTTTTCATTTCTTGTGGAAGAAATTTGGTGAGTATTGAGCGCCGTCGGACCGATGCAAAGGGAGTGCGTCGTTTGTAGGAAGTGGCAAGGGGGTAATATGAAGAGATGTGGGGGATCTTGTGTTATGCAGAGGAAACCGTTGCGAATGGAGTTGTTTGTTGGGAAAATGTGAGTTCAACCCTACCGTCGCTCCTTATTCTGAATCTTCATGGCGTTCTAGCAATGGAAGACGCATAAGCGAAGGAGTAGCAGAAGTTGTGAGCCGGTAGATTCAGATAGTGAGATCATTGGTGAATCTGAGGATCTTGCCATGAACATTGCTAGGTATGTTATTCGACTGGGACGTCGTCATTTTCGGGCCGTAGTTACTTTATTGCTACATTTATTTTGTTGAGTAGATATGTCGTTTTGTTGAACACTGATCAATATTTCATCGTTCATGTTTGGCTAGTGCTCAGTATGTGCTTGAGCACTGAACTCGAGCCCTCTTTCTGGGGCTAACATGTGTATCCCGTGCATATATCCAGGACTCAGATGACGCCGAAAAGAGCACAAAAACTATACAAGGCGAGATATAGTGGACCCTTCATATCTTGGCCTCAGAATCGCAGATTGTCCCATGATGAAGTTAATGGAGCAACTACATACGCCAATCTGACGAGGGCCAAGGAAATTCTGAGGGATAAAAGTCACACTGGACTGCCACTTGGTTTGCCGCTCATTAGCAAATGTTGGTCACCCAGATCAGTGCTCTCCCGATCATGGCTCTAGAACATCTAATGCACTTTTCACCATTGCCTTGGGTTCACTCTCCTCGTGGCATGAGAAAAGTTGGACTTGAGCGTCATGAGTCAATTAGAATCAGTACTAGTACTTTGAAGTCGCTCGCATCTTCCGAACTTCATAGTATACTGATCAGTACACAACTACCATCCCTGCTCCAATAAGATCAGCATTGTCGATACAAAATTGGATGATACATAAATATTGGATAGTAGCTACAGCACTGAAAGACGATTTGTACCCAATCTATCAGACTCTGAGAGCTCTGATTCCAGTTCTTTCACAAAGTGGCACATTTGCGCCTCCATATTCTATCACCACTATACTTCATCACCTGGAGCATCGCCCGAAATATGGATGGAAGCTTGAGTTGTAGTCAGCTGTGTAGCTTGCTGAACACCTCTGTTCCACTGTAATGAGGTGAGCTTCTCCTCGGTGTCTTTCTCCCATGCTCTACGTGAGCTGACTCGATATACCACAAGAAGGTAGGCGATTATCTAGGGATATAATCATATATTCAACTTAGTCTACATGACTCGAGAGAGTTAATGGAGAATTTTGCTAACCTGAATTGAGGGTAGGAGGTTGGTAAAAGCTTGACTGACTGCTGAAACTCGAACGTTGTCGGGCGAGAAATCTGTAGTAATGACCATCGTCGTCCAAATGAACTCGAGAGCGAATGATTCAACAAGCATGGAGATTATCGAAAAATACTGGTTGGAAATGTCTGATTTTCCTACAACATTTACATAAACAATCATCACATGGTAGTCAGCTATGGAAGCACAGATACAGTACACTGCCGGTGTGTAAACGTACCCATGGTTTGAATGTGGGTTCTTCGGACTAAAGCAATCCGTGCACTGATGAGTGATGTGACAATAAGCCCAGTGAACATCATCATGCCCTGGCGAACAGCATTGATCACAAGCAATTGCGAATGGGTGAAAATTGGGCGTCCAATATCATTGTATGTTTCCACTATCTCAATTACTAGGTCGAGGTCATTGACAAGAAGAATCCAGCCGCAGATGAACGTGAGGGCAAACCTATGGACCCAAGGAGCATCAAACTGGGAATCATTATGATGTAGAAATGATATGTTGAGACTCTCCACATGATCGACAAACGCCAGATCTAGTGAATCCAATAGCAATGACTTAGATAATGGGACCAAAAAAGCTTGAAAACCTAGAATGAGTCACCTGCATCCCATATGTTAATAACTCAATCAACATGGCGACAACATAACCCATGCCAGCAGTCCCCGTACGTGTAGAAATATTTGACCAGTAGAACAAGCTACCACCAGGAGCAGCAGTGGGATGGTCGACCCAGGATTCTTGGATGGATCTGGTGTCCACAACAAGGGTAAGAAGGCCACATATTATGACCAGCGACATGTGGGAAAGTGTGAAGAGGTCCTGCTTTCTCCGGCCTTTATCCTTCGACAGCTCCAGCAGTAGAAGATGACAGCAGGTGAGATATAAGGCAAATGAGAGGCCATAGAGGGTGCCCTCAACCGTTGTGAAGGTCACAACGTTGATTCTCGACAATACTTGGATGAGTGCGTTTCTGGTTTCGGCCATGGGGATTGCTTGCGGATAGATTGTATGTGATACAGTGACATATACTCGAGTGTTGACAATATATGCGTGTTGGGACCTTGCAAGCGCCAGATGGAGGCTCAGCAAGGAGGTTTAGCGACCCCGTTTCACCTTGGTTAACAAAAATATGCCAAAAGCATAATGCGATTGTGTCCCTTGATCCCGTGATTTTCATGGAGACCGAGACAGCTAAGACAGTTGATAAAAAAGACAAGTGAATACTCAGCTCCTCCACACCACATTGTGAGATTGGCAATCCATAACTTCTCCTTGTGGTGGCTCTAGNGCAATCAAAAAATANGGACCATGCTGATGTTCGGATGAGCTGTTCAAGTAGGGCTCCACCTGGCTAAAACCACACAACAAGAGTTATCGAGCACCAACCCGACCCTTTCTGTCGATAAGAAACGTTCTTGAAGTCGCAGGGCGCCTGCAACTGTGAGAAGAGATGGAAGGAGTTATCTCAGTCAGTCAAAGCACGCCATTAATGGGCGCTGCCGCGCCCAAGGACCTGGTTCAACTTCTGCGAAAGACTGCGAAGTGCTATTCCAGGATTCCAGACAGAAGAATGTGTCGTCTCGTCTCAATGTCTTGAGGGATGATCGGATCCCTTCAGATCCCCTTGTTCCCATTTTAGCGCTAGCATTTGGGCAGGAAGTTGAACCCAGCTTTTGCTATCACTGAGTGCGACCCTGAAACATCCATCAGGACTCGCCCTTGACCGTGTCTTGTTCTCGACAAGAAGTCAACGGTATGCTTCAATGGTATGTCATGATGGAGTTCTTTAGAGATGTGCCGCCCTTCTCGGCGATACCGGGGCCGAAACCTCCGAGCCTCATTTGGCATTACTCATTGGTCCGATGTGGGGGATGTTTGTTTGCGCAACTCAACGTACTCAACCCTCGCTGTCACATTTACCATCGTCCACCTTGTTATCTAAGAGCCTCCTCCTTGAGCAAACGCTGGTTGTCATACGCGTCCTCATCTCTGCGAGTTCGATTGTAACTCCTTGCGACATGATTCTGGTCCTTCAAGCACTCGATGGTGGTCACACTAGCTAGCCTGCATGGCTATTGAATTGTACCGCGTGTTGTCGTTTTGGGACTATCCAGTTTCAACCAACGTGAGTGATCCAATGTGATCGAGTGCCATTATCTGGATCGTCCCATCAGCTGCGCAAATTTTACTATGCCCAAACACCACGAGTAATACACACCCGGTCACTTCGTGTAGCCAGCCTAGACTGAAGGGCACCCTCGCGCCAGCCATATGCCCAACGCTCTACTGAAGACTGATAGCCAGTGTCATTGTCCGTCTCCCGCGTCGTGTCTTTAGCCGCCCTCCGAGTCACTCGGGTCCCTATTTCGGCCCTTTTCGCTCTGTTGCATTCTGGTTCTCCTCCGCTGGCCGCCATCTAGCTGTTGCTCAACTCAAATTGGAGGTCGTCGTGTATTTTGTGTGTAAATACCCCATTGGATTCCATCCCTTTCTTCTGAACTCTTTGTGGTAGCAGTCAGCTAGCCATTGTCCATTATGCCCTCAAAACGCCCCGAACCATTACCACCCTCATTTATAGCCCGACCGGCCTACGGAGCTCAATGAAATCACTCCACCGCCGACACAAAGATTAGTGCAACCGATATTCTCCTCGCACCCCTCACAGAACCCCCATCAGAAAGAGATGTAGAAGGTTACTCAAAAGACAATTGAGATATTGATCCCGCTCTAACCAGAAATGCCACGATAACCAATGAATAATTATACCACGAATTCCTATCGAAGAAGACGAGGATGGTGAAGATCAGGATATGAGAAATTATTGAGGGCGTTAAAGTCGGGGGTAATCAGCAATAGGGAAGCGACGAAGACTTTTTCGGTGAGACGGTGAGAGGCTAGAGCCAGTGGGGTCCCTGGTTGATGATATTTTAGAGTACGGTACCTGGTAAGCTGGTTCATTATCGCGGATTTACCATGATTGATAGTGGACAGACTAGCTCACCAAACAGTACAAAAGCCTCACTGTAGGTGTGAGATGTCATAGAGACAAAGACGAAGTAGCCCGCAGATTGACCCCAGTCCCCAAAGCCAGGAACCCCAACAAAAATCTCAGTATAGCCTACAACATCCACGTAACGTTACACACAAATAGGTGGCAGACGAGAGCACTGCGCACTTTTTTTTTTTACGAACGATCCTCTTCGACTGCACACCGGCTTACGGACTAATGTCTCATTGTCTTGGGGTGCCGGGTTGTTTCTTCGCTCTGAGTAGATATATAGAACCGTTCGTAGATTTTCAGTTTTATGGAAGAGATTCTGGATAATATGCTGATCATGCTGCGGGGACTGCTCGCTAGGCTCGAGTGTTTGGACACACGTAGAATGGACCGGACCACGGACAGTATGATGGATGTAGATGAGATCCTGGAACCTGCTGTTCCGTGAGTCTACTCCTTTCGAACATTGTGGTTGATGTATCAGCTAATTGAATTCATCCCGTCTTTGCGCTTGTGAATTAAACCTCGCAATTGGTACTGAGCGTGGCAGAGATCAACGCTATACTCGAGCATCTAAAGCCTTGCCCAAAATAAGGATTGACTCTCGAGTAGTTGTCTGTTGCGTCGTCTGTTGCGCGTCGCCGTTCCATTGTAAAGAGGTGCTAGGAGATAGACTCACCCATGGCTTGAACGTCGTTTCTTTGGGCTAATGCAGTATGTGCACTGATGAGCAACTTGACAATCAGCCCCGTGAGCAGTGTCAAACTCTGCTTAACAGGATCACCATAGCATAAGTATCCGCATCTATCGTATCAACCAACATCGTGCCATTGTAAAAACAGGTAGAGGGCCTCGATACTGAATAAACAAGTAGAATAACAGCATCCACTATAATTTTGCAAGCGCAAGACCAATGAGTACACAGATGATAGAAGTGAACGGTGCAACAACACAATATGACCAAAAGATAGTTCGAGATATGAGTCGTTCAAAAGCATCGCCGGATACAGCTTGGGTGATTTGAGCTAATGCGAGGGCGGGCGGTGAGCCTAGAAGCAGGACGTTGGCTACAACAAATACAGGACTAGACAAGGTCACGCGTCAGTTATTCAATATCCTATGAACATATGAACGGGGAGAGTACTCACTCTTCAAAGATGGTGTGGAACCCGTACTTTGCCGAGAGTAAAACGAACGGTATCAGAACCATAGGCGTTAGGATCATTCTAGAGAGAATCGCGAGGATAGTTGTTTTGGTTTCTCCGGCTCTTGGATTCTGCAGCGTGGAGCTCCGGGGTCCCCTTGCGAAGAAACTTCGGATCGATTGGAGAGAGAGGCGCCTTGAAGGCTCCGATCGCGAAGTTGTTGAAGGCGTGCTGATGTCAACGAGGGTGTCGATCTTGATCTCCGAGGCTTCGGAGTGGAAGTATGCACCGAGGACGACGAGAGTGATAGGTATGGAACACTTCCCGGCAGAAGATATTGCCCCTGTCACGGCTAAAGCGTGAAATTGTAACCATTGCTGGAGAGGGGCGATGAACGCGACTATGAGCGAAGCTAGTGCTGCCCATAAAGGGGCTGTCATGAAATTGTTGAATGCAGCCCAGAGACGCGTAACGCGCCGAGGTATCGGGTTGATCAGCCTCGAATGTGGTGGTTGATTCGAGTTGGGTAGATCAGTCTCTTCGACTCTATCACTGAAAGTTAACAGATCGTGTTGATTGGACATGGTGTGGCTTAGAGAAAAGGGCGATGTACGTTGGCGGAAAGGGATGGGTCGTGTTCTATGTGCTCTGGATCGAGTGGCTGGCCACGAGGTCCACGGTTCGTCTTCGTCTGATGTTGAAGAGTCTGAGGAGAATGACATTGCGCGGGGACGATTTTGCCCGTGGTCGAAATCGTCGAGGAGTAATAAACGTTCTCCGGTGGCTGTTTCCTCAACTTCCTGATCTGACTGCGAGAGTAAACGAACGCCGTAGCTCCAGCGTAACTATCGATAAGAGAGTTGAGGTTAAGTTGTAAATTCTCTGAGGATCAAAGCTAAAGACACGTACAGCTGTGCCGAGGGTACCGTACATGACCAGGTAAGTCAACGCACGGCCGAGCATCGTATCTTTGTTATCTTCGTCATCCCACCGGAGTTCCGGGACCGTGACAACAAGGCTTTGCATTATCGCCACGGGAAGTGAATTCGAGTTCATGAACATAGATGCGGCCATCGTGAAGTTCCTACGCACTCTATTAGCCAAATGATTTGAAGAAATAAAAGGCTCTGATAAAACCTTTGTGATTGCTTCAACTTGAATAGACGTCCCAGAACTAAGGCTACTGCGCCAGAGGCAGCGGTTATGACGATAAATGAGAAGGGAATGACCCATAGCTCCTGTAATTTCTCTGTGTCCCTGGATGAGATAATGAAAGGACAAAGCTTCAGAAGGACATACTGGGTGTGAGGAAGAATGCGACCTTTGAGAATAAGAGAGCCGGTGTAAAGAGTGATACATTGAGTCTATTGATTTGCTTTTGAGTGTTCTTCAGCACGGGCTCTCCGATAAGACATGAGAGAAAAACAGACCTTTTGCGTTCTCTTATCAAGGATTCCTCGAGCTGCCAATATATAACCTGCAAGACATAGAAGGAAGACCTCAAGGATCGACTACCAAGTTGTTTTTTAAGCATCAGCGCAAGGTCACGGGTGGTCGCGATAAGAACACGTCAGGGCTAACGCACAGTAAAAACGGCCCATAGAAGAGAACCGAATGGATTTCCTGGACTCTGACCTTCGTTTGAGCTGATCATGTATCTTTTGCACCTTCAAATAGATAATTTGATAAGAACGGAGTGGAACCGTTATTATTCAGTGCGAGATCGAGGCATTAGGTGGGGAGGCGTGAACTCAGGACTGCGGGCCATAGATTCTGGACATCCGTCATTCCA